>JAJAGP010002234.1:0-106556 GCA_025084515.1 Ancistrus triradiatus
GTGTGTGTGTGTGTGTGTGTGTGTGTGTGTGTGTGTGTGTGTGTGTGTGTGTGTGTGTGTGTGTGTGTGTGTGTGTGTGTGTGTGTAAGCAAGCGCAGTCGCGCGCTCGTAGTTCGCTCCGGCTATCTGAACAATGACTCTGGCAAAGCGTGAGCAGACAGAAGGATGTGTGATTTAGCAGCAGCGTTTAGCGCAGTGCTTTTCATCTTGTGTTCTCTTTCAATGGAAGATAAACCGTAAATATGTGGATACCTTCGGAACAGGAGAAATACGGAGTGGGTAAGTTTGAGGGGTTTTTTTTGGACTGAGGAGTGAAGTGCGCTGTGCTCCAGTACGGAGAGACGCAGAGCGAGTTTAAATACATGCTGAGAAACGTTTGGAAAAAAAGCGGACCTTTTTGTTTTGGGCTTTTCCTCTGCTGCAAAAGTGCTTCTTGTTGTTTGTCTATTTGTTTGTGTTTGCGAGTGACAGTATGTGTGTAGCTGGTTTCTGTGGCATTTCGTTACGTTACGCTTGGATTTAAAAAATCAAACCTTTAGAAAATACGATTTTTATTTAAAAATAAAAAACACAGTTTGCAGTCTCTGCGCGGATACAGAAGATGAACCAGATACGGCAAATAAAACAGCCATTCATATAGCATTAAAGCATTATCTGGTTGGATGCATGTTGTTGTGAATGGCTGGTTATGCCCTGTATGAGGATTCCAACAGTACAGAAATACGTATTTATAGTATAAAGTGTGAGCGCGTTTCTTCAGCATGCTTCAATGATAAAAAAGCATCGTATTAAATCTGATGTGCCTTAAAGCCTACCGGTGCTGATAAGTTTATTCCCTAAAATTCTCTCCCGTCTCTTTACTGGGATGCCTCTTTCTGCTTGGGCTGCAGATGTGTGATGTGTTCATTCTGTCTCACTCGTCTCTTTGTGTTGATTGTTTGTTTATTTATTTATTTATTTACTCTTGTAGCAGACAGTTTAGTCTTATTCTTGGCAGAGCCACTGCCACAGCAGGCTGTGTTTTGTGTTGTGCATCTCAAGAGATAATGTTGTTAAGGTCCTGATTTATCATCTGTTTAACATACCGTGGCTGTTTTACAGGTAGTTTTTAGTTTTTTGACAACTTGTGTTGTAGGCTGATGCAAAATTCAGTTATGACCCCACAGCACTTAGAAATGTGTTCAAGGTGAGATGAGATGCTTGTTTGACTGTCATTCCTGGACAAAAGCACCTATGCTTTATTGCTGCATCAATGCACCTAAAGTATGTTTCACTTGATCATGATTTAAGGCATCCATTATAGGCTAAGAACATGACTATGAGATCAATATTGTAATTAACACTCATCGGCCACTTTACTAGGTAAACCTTGCTAGTGCCAGGTTGGACACCCTTTGCCTTCATAACTGCCGTGATTCTTCGTGTCTAGAGGTAAAGGTACTGGACTATGGATCAAAAGGTCCAGGGTTCAAATCCCACCTAGGCCAAGCTGCCACTGTTGGGTCCTTGAGCAAGACCCTTAACCCACGATTGCTTGGATTGTAAGGTTGTATCAATTGTAAGTCGCTCTGGATAAGAGATTCTGCTAAATGCTGTAAACATAGTTGCTGCATTTGTTGGCTGCACGTCCATGATGTGAATCTCCCATTTCACCCCATCCCAAAGGTGCACTAATGGATTGCGTACCGTGATCTCATTGTGGTGTTCAAGAAACCAGTTTGAGATGAG
The DNA here is from genome assembly GCA_025084515.1 of Ancistrus triradiatus. Taxonomy (NCBI): domain Eukaryota; kingdom Metazoa; phylum Chordata; class Actinopteri; order Siluriformes; family Loricariidae; genus Ancistrus; species Ancistrus triradiatus. The sequence continues at coordinate 1,729 of JAJAGP010002234.1, forward strand.
TTGAGCTTTGTAACATGACATATTGTCCTGCTGGAAGTAGCCATCAAAAGATTTTATGGTTATAAAAGGATTGGCCAAGGTCAGCAACAATACTCTGTTATTAAATTTGGCTCGGGTGGTAGTAATGGGCCCAAAGTATGTCAAGAAAATGTTCTTCTCACTACTATACCACCACCAACCTGAACCTTTTTATACAAGGCAGCATGGATCCATTCTTTCATGTTGTTTACGCCAAATTCTGACCTGACCATCCGAATGTCTTAGCAGAATGAGACTCATCAGACCAGGCAACATTTGTCCAATGTTGTCCAATTTTGGTGAGCCAGTGTAAATTGTAGTCTCAGTTTTCTGTTCTTAGCTGACAGGAGTGGCACCCGGTGTGGTCTTCTGCTGCTGTAGCATACCTGCTTCAATGTTTGATATGTTGTGTGTTCAGAGATGTTCTTCTGTGTATCTTGGTTATAATGAGTGGTTGAACCAGTCTTCCCATTTTCCTGTGAGCTCTGGCACCAATATTTTCACTTTCTTGGACCATTGTCTGTAAACCCTAGAGATGGCTGTGCATTAAAAACCCAGTAGATCAGCAGTTTCTGAAATACTCAGTTCAGCCCATATACCAACCAACAACTATGCCATGATCAAATTCACTTAACATTTCTTCTTCATTCTGACTCTCGGTTTGAACTTCATCAGGTCATCTTGAAAATGTCTGCATACCTAAGTGTCTTGAGTTTCTGCCATGAGATAGGCTGATTAGATATTTGAGTTTACGAGCAGTTGAACAGGTGTAACAAAAAAAAAGTGGCAGGGTGAGTGTATGCAAGGTGCTCAGGAATCTTGATTCACTGATACAAATGGTGAATCATGAAAAACTGACTGACACTACTTTTGCTCTTCGTAAGCAAACATAAATATCAATTTAGTGTGTTGAATGAACATGTGAAGTGTTGTGATCATTGAGTTCTTCCAACCTCAGGAAAAACTGTTATTCATTTTGTATTATCCCTGGTCCATGGGCACACAGGAAGCACAAGCTGAAAGTAAAGGCGGCGAGGGTGCACTTGCACTTACATATGCATACACATACACAGTGAGGGATCAAATAGTAACAAGATAGCCTAAGCACTTTGATCTTGCCGTTCAGTGTTAATTTTTAACGTTTAAGGAAACTGACTGATCAGCTGTCGATGAAACATGTATGAACTAGTAGGTGCTTTAACAAATGCATTATTTGCAGATTGCTTAGGAAATCCAGTTTGTCAGCTTCTTTAGGAAGACATGACTTGGGAGTTGAAGAAGGAAAGTTGTAGCATGCCATCAATGCAAATGTGGCAGTTTCCACATGCTTGTAAGAGTCAGGCTTGGTTTGGTGTTTGAGTAGAGCAGTAGGTTTGAGTCCTGGCTATGCCTTCTGGCCAGGTTGAGTGTCATGCAGACAAGATCTGACTGCATCTGATGGAGGAAAGGCAGGTATGGAGATCACATCCCAGCAGTTCATCAGTCACTCCTTCTGGCCTGGCTCTGTGTTCTCTTTGGATGGCTACCAGAGTCCCACAACCCTGATCAGGAAAAGTAGGATTGGAACTGTGGTAAGGTACTGAACTATGGAGCAGAAGGTCCTGGGTTCAAATCCCACCTCTGCCAAGCTGCCACTGTTGGGTTCTTGAGCAAGGTCCTTAACCCACAATTGCTTGGATTGTAAGACTGTATCAGTTGTAAGCTGCTCTGGATAAGGGTGTCTGCTACATGATGTCAATGTAGGGTTAAAACGTAAAAAAAAAGAAGTCCCTTGGTATGAGCTGGTAGAGGTCCAGAATTGGTGGCACATATGACATAACCTGACTTCTAAGCTTTGAACTCCAGAAATGTGACCCTCATTTGGCACGATACAGCAGTCAGCCAAGCATGTTATTGTTCATCATAATTTACGAGCACAATTACTCCCTGGCATGCCTCACATTTTTTTGTGGGTGTTTACTTTTGAAACACTGCTTATTAATTCCAATATTTAAATGAAGCATTGTCTGAAGCAATGCAAATCAGACCTCGCAAGTCAGCTTCATAACTGGTAGGAACCTCTAGCAGAATTCATGTCTTAAATGCCCTTGAATGCTCAGGAGATATTAGGGCATGATGCCAGACCTAGGGGTTTCATGCAACGTTCAGTTATGTACCCTCCAGGGATAGCCGAATGGGCTTAGAGGGTTGGCGGTGTGTGATTTGCGCTTATTGTGTGAGCGGCCACCCTTGGCGATGCCCTGTGGGATTAGCAGGTTGTTTGGCAGCACTCCATAATGACTCAGGGCCCTAGGGCCGGTGGAGGCGGGCCCCAACAAACACCTCCCAGCATGTAATTGCTTCCTCATCTGCTGAGCTGACAAACATTTGGAGGGGATGCTGTTTGGAAGGGGGTGGGTGGGAGATCGTCAATAGCCTGACTTAGCTGACTGCGGAGGTGCCTTCTCTTCCCACACACACATTGATATTCACATGAACAGCATGGCACATATACACTCAAGCAATAGCCTCTGTGTTTTACCGCGGGCGGTGTAGTGGAGCAGTTTCATATTTCAGTCTTTATGCCACATTTGGTAATAATAATAATGTAGGACGTGGGCCTAGTCATGTCTTTTGAAGTGCACACAGCCTCATTGTTAATGTTTGTCCCTTTTGGTATTCTCCAGGTTCAGCCTCAGGTTAAATTATTGCTCCATGGTTTGCTTTAAGGAACAATCGCGTTGGGGAATTTCCAGCGATAGGGATATGACAGCTCATATTTACTTGCAGACTGTATTATCTTATAGTCAGTGAATCAGCATTCACTCTCTTCAGGTAGACCTATTCCAACATCAAGCTATATATAGAGATTAAAAATCAAGCAGTGCCTGAGGGAGAGAGGCCAGATGGGGAGGATCATCCCTCAGTACTACAACAGTGACCCCTGCCAGGTCCTGGACTGGTCATTTTGGGTGTCATCAGTTCAAGTTTTATTTAGCTTCTTTAGCTTTTTATCTATGGTTAGGCTGAAAGCTTACAGTGGAAACAGCATGCTCACAAACCAAATTTCTTTGGCACCACATACCAGTTAAAAATGCATTTTCTGGAACTATACAACCTGAAAGAGGAAGCAACGTGACAAGTTCAGCTACTCACATTGTCCGGGAGCTGATCCAAGTTTACTCCAGTTCTCATGTGGACTAGGTGCCTTTCATTCTCAGGTGCCCTCTGGGTTTGGCAGTTGCTTTCATTCCTTATTAACTTCCCAGTCCAAAAGTGTTAAAATACCATGGTCTTGGCAACACGTTGAAAAATATATATTGCTGTCAAATGAAAAAAGGACCAAAACAGAATTAGATCTGTGCCCTAACAAAAAGCTGTTTTATATACTTGAGCAAGTGGTTAAACACCATGTGTGTTTGTTTGCCGAACATAGATTACACTCCCTCGACATGTTAAAGGTAAAGAAGTTGTTGTTGTAGCTGTGTTGCCTGTTGTATCACATGCCACCTATGACACTGCTTTCCATGTGTGTGGTTGCTCCGAGCTTAAGTCACACGTACAGATTAATGTGACCATGGTGATAGATGTGCAAAGTCAGACAGGAGCTTATATTTAATCAGGCCTAACGGAATGACTTACTCATTCTTAATACACGCAGAATAGAAGTGCCTGATGTCTGATCCCGGCAGGTTTGAGACGTTTTTTAAATCTAATCATGAGCTGGCTGCAGTGACCTGACCTCATGACTCCCAGTGACCTTAGAACCCTTTATGAGGTGGCTGCAGGATAAATGTCATAATTTCTGGGACAGAGGGTGGAGGGGTGTTATTAAATGCAGTGAAGTTCAGGTATGATTATGCTATTGAAGGTGTGAAGACCAATTTGTAAGTAGAGAGAAAAAATGTCTTTTAGTGGTCAAGAGATATGGGTTTTTTAATGGCCCATGCTCATGTGTAGAGAGCAGGGAGACCGATGGCCGATATATAATGCTGATATCACAATTTATTTTGGAATTAATAAAGCTAATAATAAGTGATACACAAAATTGCTGAACATAAATGAACATTTATTTAAGCACTGTCTATGCACTCTGTGCGTTGCCTTGAAACTTTGCATAAACAAACTCTGAAAATGTGTGGCTTTGTCCTGACAGTAGACAAGGGGTTTAACTAGTTTAATCCGGGACACGGAGTGGAGATGGGTAGTGGAATGGTTAATCAGACTTGGTGTTAAAATCTAGCACTACAAAAAATGTTTTTAATTGCAAAAACTTTGAGGAGCAGAAGTTGTTTGGTTTCAGTTTTTGGCCAAGAACGTTTGTTTCGATGCATCACTAGCTTTCACAATTGTGTAAAAGCGGTAAGCAGTCTCGTGCTAAGACATCTCTGTGTTAATGTAAAATATAGTTATTAAAAGATAATTAGACCAGTCCTGATTATTTCCCAGCTGCCTCATCTGAATCTCAGTTACTTGAACGCATCATGATGATTGAACATTAGATTCCATAATAATATGTTTTATAAAAGTGTATGCAAAACTCATTATCAGTAATGTCCGCAGCATTCATTCATTTGTTTATTGTTAAGCAGGAAAGCCAAAAAACCAAGCGACAGTTACACATTACAAATATGTAAGATGCATAAACCACTCACAATGTGGAAACAATAACAGCAAAAATGCCTACTTACACACGTGTGAACCCAGGACATTGCTGGTAATTTACCAGGTAGGGCTTATGTGTGAAAACCCCCCAACAAAATAGAGAGTAATATGACACAGTAATTTGCTTGGTTGAGACCTGCAGTTACTAATTGTGAGTGCAGTTACTTTGTTTGAAACTTACTACTTGAGGACTGATACCTAAGTGAGATTAAAAACATTATAAAAAGTGACAACATTATGAAAGCTTAAAAGATGAACATATTTAAATGTTTAAAAACTGTGGGTCATTGAAATGGTAAACAACCCAGTGAAGTGTATTTTAATTCCAAGTTCAAGGTGGGTGAATACTTATGCTTATTCTTGGGTCCATTCTTGTGTACCGTATTTTTCGGACCATAAAGCGCACCGGATTATAAGACGCGTTAAATGAAACAAAACTCTTAAGTTCCGTCGGAAGCTCAGTTTGGTCTTTACCTGGCGCAGGGCGTCTTCTTGCTTCCTCCACTTCCGTACCATTGATTCGTTAATGTTGAATTCTCTCGCAGTTGCTCTATGCCCATGTTGTACTGCGTGACTGATAGTGTTGTGTTTGAAATCCGCTTAGAAAATGAATGAATGAATGCACGTACCCTAATGCTGAAGCACATACCGTATTACTCGGCGATGCTGCGCACTACGGTTGCCGTAAGCTTCGTAACTTACCAAGGCCGTGCTAAAACATTTTGACAGATTTATGAGCGCCGTGTACCATCTACAATTGGTTCTAGGTCAGAAAGCACAACCAGAATTAATTCATACATTAGGCGCACCGCATTTTAAGGTGCACTGTCGATTTTTGAGAAAGTTAAAGGATTTTAAGTGCGCCTTATGGTCCGAAAATACGGTACATAGAACGGTTTTTGGGACATGGCAATTGTATGGTTTTGGTATCTTTCTATTTTAAGAAAAAATAAACAAACAAACAAAAATACGCATTAACATCCAACATTTTTGCTCTTCCTTCAAACCAACTTAACTCTTTCCATTCAGAAGAACTGCAGCATGACTGACGTGGCCTGCTTTCTGTCTCTTTTGTGTGACATTAAGGGAGAAAATCACACAGCACAATTTATGTAGTGCTATCATGTTATTCTAAACAAAAGTGTTACACAGTTTTTAAATATGATCTTTTGACATTTTGGAAAAAACATTTAAATTAAAATTTAAGCTTATAAAACCACCCATGACTGAGAAATCAGAGAATCCTCCCAGAACAATTAACATCTAATAATGTATTTTGCACAAAACAAACAAACAAACATGAATTGTTATCTTACCATTAGCATAAAGATGCCACAGTCATTTCAGAATAATAATTTTGGGAAGTCCTAATGTACTGCAGAGTAGCTTATGTCTGTGAGGGAAGTGTAGACATACATCTTACATTAGAGCTGTACGATGTATTGTTTCAGCAACTGCATCGTGATGTGCACAAGTGCAATATTTACATCGCAGGTTGTGCAATATCAAGTAGGGGAAATTAAATCGAAGAGAACTCTGTCTGGCAGGGTAACTGGGGGTAAAACAGGACGCTCTGTTTTTGCTTTTGCTTTGCAATCAGAGTATGCCATTCAGACATTTCCTGGTAAGTCCATTTGCATTATTACTGTCAGTCATTTGAGTGGTGGAATTTCAACAGGGAAGACGATGAGTAATCACAAACGATTGTTCGACACTCATGAAGATTATACTGATAGATACAGTAGGCTTTACCTTCAAAGTGCAATGTGGTTGCAAAACAAACCTATGTAACCAGAAGTAATACTTCTCCCTAGCTGTGAAAAAATCTGTTATTGCTCTCCTGCACTACAAATGGTCTCATTGTTGCAGCGACAAATGCCTGTCAGTCCTGTCAGTAGATAAACAATCCCACATGGTGCCAAGTCTTCAAATGCCAGATCCATATAAACACCTGACAAGTCTTTACATGTCCAGGTTCTAAAAATTGAAAATGGGAATTTCTGCTTGATAAATCTTCATTGTTGTATTGTTGTTGCTCGAGCTGTATGGCTGACAAGGACATAGTGAATAAGATCTATCCTGTCATTGTTATTGATTAAAAAAAAATTATTTAAACACCATTATGGTTCTCACATTGTAATACTTTTAACAGAGAAACACATACTTGTCCTGGATTGCTAGTCTGCCCAGAATTCCTGATTCTTGTTCTTTCCGGATTCTTCATACATCACCAGATCCTTCTTTCCACACATTATGTGTGAAATAGGCAGATAAAATAAATGATTTAATTGTTTTTGGTTATTTTGGTATTCATGACATACTGTAAAGGAAACTTTTCCATTTTTGTTCTTTGTGGATCTTGTTTCTGGATTTTATCCAGATAAGACTTTAATCAGATGCATTTACACTTAATACTCAAATGTGTGTCCAGTCAGTCTGATTGAAATCTGATTGCTATATCCTGCATAATATGTAAATCAGATAATAACTAGGGGTGTCATGATACACATAGCCGTATTCATTTTTTTCAATATGGGGGTTTCGATACGATGTGAGCTGTGAATCGAATACATAAAAAAACTGTACGGAGTCATTCCTCAACTGGCGCTACTGAGATGCAGTCATCTGCATAAAGCCAGCCGCAGTTCTAGACCAACACTTCAGGCATGCTGTAGTTGTACACATGCGACATCTAGCGGCAGGTTGTGTAATAGATTTTGTGCTCCATCAAGATACTTTGTGTATTTAAGTATAATGTCACCACAAACATTTTAAGCATTGGGCAGCATCAGAAACAGGTACGCTTGATGCTGTCCTTTGGCTAATTTTATTTTATTTTTTAAACCCCAGCAAAGCAAGCCATTTTTCAAGCTTGCAGAACAGGAAGTTGTATTGGCCTACTTGATCTGAAAACGGAATTAAAATCAAATTTCTTTGTTCATTTTGTATCGAAAATGTATCGTATTGTGGAGACAGCAATACGTATCGTATTTTGAAATTTCTGTGTTGTTGCACCCATAATAATTACACTGAACCACCAACTTCCTGTGTTGGTTACAGTTTTTGTTTGCAAAATATTGTCACCACATCCAGTGTCACGATTTTACATGATGTCTTTGATTTCCTTAAAGTGGATGGTGCTAACTTCAGGAGTCAATGTTTAGAAGTAGTGAGGCAGTGACACTGATTGCGACCGTAACAAGTGCTGCTTAGATCAGTATGGGCATGGGAGAGTGAAATGAAGACCAGTGAGAGCCAATCGTATTACAGATTATTTTGGCTGGAGGTATGTCTCTGAGTTGCTGATAAAATGAAACATTTTTTTTGTGTTCACCAGCTTTGTGTTTCCATCATTGTTGTTGAAAGGCGATGCAGGGTTGAACATTATGGATAACATGTGGTATTTCCTAAAGCATTTTTTCTAGTTAGCTGCAGTTACAATGGGGCAAAAAAGTATTTAGTCAGCCACTGATTGTGCAAGTTCTCCTACATAGAAAGATGAGAGAGGTCTGTAACTTTCATCATAGGTACACTTCAACTATGAGAGACAAAATGAGAAAAAAAATCCAGGAATTCACATTATAGGATTTTTAAAGAATTTAATTGTAAATCATGGTGGAAAATACAGTATTTGGTCACCCCACAAACAAGCAAGATTTCTGGCTCTCACAGACCTGTAACTTCCTTTTAAAGAAGCTCTTCTGTCCTCCACTGTTACCTGTATTAATGGCACCTGTTTGACCTCATTATCTGTATAAAAGACACCTGTCCACAGCCTCAAACAGGTCAGACTCCAAACTCAACCATGGCCAAGATCAAAGAGCTGTCGAAGGACACCACCAGGAAGAAAATTGTAGACCTGCACCAGGCTGGGAAAGAGTGAATCTACAATAGGCAAGCAGGTTTGGTGTGAATAAATCAACTGTGGGAGCAATTGTAAGAAAATGGAGACATACAAGACTATTAATAATCTCCCTTGATCTGGATCCTACACAAAGATCCTCATCCCGTGGGTCAAAAATGATCATGAGAACAGTGAGCAAAAATCCCAGAAACTACACGGAGGGACCTGATGAATGACCTGCAGAGAGCTGGGGACCAAAGTAACAAAGGCTACCATCAGTAACACACTACGCCGGAGGGGACTCAGATCCTGCTAGTGCCAGGCGTGTCCCCCTGCTTAGGCCAGTACATGTCCAGGCCAGTCTGAAAGTTTTGCCAGAGAGCATATTGGATGATCCAGAAGAGGATTGGGAAAACATCATGTGGTCAGATGAAACCAAAATAGAACTCGTGGTCGTGTTTGGAGAAAGAAGAATGCTGAGTTACATTTTCTAAGAACACAACACCTACTGTGAAGCATGGGGAAGTTTTCTGGAGGGAACATGATGCTTTGGGGCTGTTTTTCTTTCTGTAGAGGGGACAGGACGACTGTTCCGTGTTAAGGGAAGAATGAATGGGGGGCCATGTATCGTGAGATTTTAAGCTAAAACCTTCTTCCATCAGTGAAGAGGAGCATTGAAGGATGGAACGTGGCTGGGTCTTCCAACATGACAATGAATCCCAAACATTTCAAGGTCCTGGAGTGAACTAGCCAGTCTCCAGACCTCAACCCCATAGAAAAATTGTGGAGGGAGTTGAAAAGTCTTGTGTTTGCCCAGCGATCAGCCCAAAAACATCACATGCTCTAGAGGAGATCTGCATGGAGGAATGGGCCAAAATACCAGCTACAGTAGTGTGCAAACCTGGGGGAAGACTTACAGGAAAACGTTTCACCTCATTGCCAACAAAGGTTATTTACAAAGTATTGAGTTGAACTTTTTGTATTGACCAAATACTTATTTTCCACCTTAATTTACAAATTAAATTCTTTAAAAATCCTACAATGTGATTTCCTGAATTTTTTTTCTCATTTTGTCTCTCATAGTTGAAGTGTACCTATGATGAAAATTACAGACCTCTCTCATCTTTCTAAGTAGAAGAACTTGCACAGTCAGTGGCTGACTAAATACTTTTTGCCCCACTGTATACTTGTTTAATATGTGGTTACAGCCTGTGCCACTTCATGAATTTGTTTTAGCGATACGATTCAAATCATACATGAATGTGTTCTGGGTACGTTTACACACACTTTTATGTGGCTTACCCATTCCAGTTAAGATGCTCACGCTCAGGAGGTATGAAATGACCCAGTGTAATGGTGTAAAGGAGTGTGTATGAAATGATGAAATGCACTCAATTACTATTGTTCGTTACAAGGTAAACACATTAGCTCAGTGCTATGACTGTTCAAATTGATGGAGGTCATCCCAAGGAATTGTGGTCAGGAAATTATGTAATATTACAGACAGGTCAAATACAGACTGATGTTTGTTATTTTTATTCTTCCATAATATGCCAAACAAATATACTATATAATTAAATGTATTTCTATATTTAAAACATTTAGCAGGTGCCCTTATCCAGAGTGACTTACAGCTGACTCCTAGTAATTGTGCATTAAGGGCATTACTCAAGGGCCAAGCAGTGGTAGCCTAGCAGTGCTGGGATTTTAACCTTTGACGCTCTGGTCAAAGGCCAAATTGCTAAACCAGTGCACCACCACAGGTTTTTTTTTACTCTGACTAATCTATGACAAAGAAATTGTCAGTTTCCATGGTTAATGTTTTTTTTACTTCAGACAGGAGTGGGATAAATTTTGCCCCACCTTCCGTCCTTGCATTCTTTCCTCATAATTCTTTACTTTGTTGTTCCATGAAAATGTCTGGTTTTCTGTTCTTTCCTCTGCCTGTTTTAGTTCTCATTTTCCAACCACGCTGTCTACCTCTTGTATCTGTTTCTGGCATCTCCACTACCCTCATCCAGACCCTGCATGCTCTCCACTTTTCTGTGGCCTGGGTATGTGTTTGTCCTCCCTCACACAGCTGCCCCAGAGCTGCTATCACAAGCAGTGTGTGGGCGCACTAAGAAAAGTGTTTATCCAGACATAAAGTTCATCTTACTCCTGCGTCCTTGCTGAGCAGTTTCACACCATGGCTTCATTTTCAGACAGGGATATAGTCATCACACTGCTTGGGTTTGTGTAACACTCTGTTCTCTGTAGATCGTATCTGTTTTGAGCTTGCTGTCCAGGTTGTTAGATATGAGCTGCAAGAAGGCTCTAGGAGGCTGAGATGATGCTATGTTGACTTTGCTCTGAGTGACGTCTGTGAGGTATAATGACATCTTTAACCACTGGTTTCTCATTAAGAGCTTATGTTGTGTGAGGTGTAGTCAGACAATGTCTCACTCATTCAGGAGCTTTGTAGACAGGCATGGATCCCAAGTGAGGACCCAAGTATAGATGGGCAGACTTTTTGGTTTGAGTATTCTTTCAGAAAACCTGGATCTCAAAAGATGTAATTAGTCCCTTCACTCGCTTGGTTTAATTCAGAAAGGATAGCAGTATGCTCAGATGAGCCATCATCTTACCTGTCAGATGTGTAATCTCACAGTGAGTGCTTCCACACATAGGGAGAGCATGAACGCTCTGCTGGTTATGAAGATCTTAAAAAAAAAGTGCCAGTTCCTAATCTTGAACATTTCCATATTTAAATCTCAAAAATCAGTTCATTTCTAACACCTGCTGCAGGAACCTCTGAGACAGTTGTGTCATCATGATGTCATGATTAAACTTAAGATGTGCAATAAGTGAGAGTTTTTAGGATTTGTTGTTGAAATAATGACAAAATATAATACTGCAGTCAGTGATCATCTGATCATCAGTGATCATTGCTGAACTCAATATAATGTATGCTAGTTAAATTTACTTGCAGCATCTACAAACTCAAACTGAATGGCTAAAATGGATAAAACCAGCTCAGGTACTCCCCATTTTATGATGATATTTCGACTTTAAGATGGGAATCTATCATGTGGCAGAAGTGATGAGCTCTGGGAAATGAAGTGAGGAAAAGCCACGGTATAACGCTGGAATAATTGTTTATAGTTTTTAACTTTCAATGCATTGTTCAATAAATTACATGAGATATTAAATACTTTATTATAACGTAAGCTTTATGTTAATGTTTTTGCCCAACCTCTAGTTTAACGTAAGTGTGTAAAGCATGTTTAAGGTACACTACGCACTGCAATACACTCCAGTACTTGGCAATGCAATCATTAGTCCCGGATTTGCATCGCGGGACTAATGATTGCTGGGAAATGTATTAAGGAAAAGCCGTGGTCGGGATCATGTTTTAAATATGCTTAATATGGGCTGCGCTATGACATATACAGTATATATTAAACTCCTCAATTTACGATAAATTCAGCTTATGATGGATTTGTCGGAACGTATCTCCACTATACATCAGGGAGTACCTGTAGCTGATTCTCTCATCCTCTGTGTACTCACTGTCTGTAGTTACTCAAAGTATCAAAGTGTGTCTTCAGATCAGCTCTGAATGGAGGGGTTAAATTGATGGAGTTGGTTATAGCTAGTTTCATACATCAGCACTGAAAACAGTTTCAGTGAAAATGGGATAAGATGGACCAGCAACTAGATCCCTCATCTGCTTTTTAAGTCTTGGCTGCCGAAACAGGTCTTTCTGTTAAAAGTAGTTTTGCAGACGGTTTTTCATTGCTGTGGCTCCTTGGCAGTTTAATAGAGTTGGTTGAAAATAATACTACAGCATTATTTCAACCTGCTCTCCAGCCACCATCTGTAGCCTAAGTTTGTACATTCCAACAAGTTTCCTTATGCTGAAAGAACTGAGAATGTGTTCATCTGAAAATCTGTGGTTGTAGCTCAACTATTTGGGGTAAATGAATGTTTTTGTTTTTCTCGACTGATTTTGCAGGGGTTGCTATTCATTTTTGCAGGTTTGTGATATGGGTAGTATCAGTCATCTACTAAGGATAATTACAACCAAACAGTAATCATACATTTAAAATGACATACTATATTATATATATATTATAACGACATAGATATTTTTATGATAACCACTGTTTCAAAGGGTGGTGTACACTGACTGTTTTTCTTTCGTTCTGTTTAAATTCTTTAGCTTCTATTTGATGTGAATGTTAACTGAAGAGCTTGGCCCATGTTTAATATATTAGTGATCTTGGGCATTGCATTTTCTCCTGTCACAGAAATGGCTGATTTGTAGGTTTAATACTGCACAGCGATATCTACACTCATTGACAAAATGTCCACACCTAGAAATGTCGGATTACTGCATGGAAGCAGACATGTAAATGATTACAGTTGTGGTCTGATTAGACACTTGGTCTTGCCACAAGAGGGCAGAAAAGTGCTTTCCTCACTACCCTATAAAAAAGCTCTCAGTCAGAGGCTACTTGTATCTTGTATCCAGGCTAGAGGTGGCCTAACAGGGTAACTAGAGCCTTGTTTCAATTGTACAGTGTTCCCCAGTAATCATATAGTTTCGCTCTACTATTGTAATCACTTTCATGGATCATCATTACATTCACACATATGAAGTTACATTTGTTTTCAGCAACTCCTTGTTGGTGAGTTTCTTTTGTCAATGATTGTGTTTGGAGTTTTGAGCCAGTATTTAGAAAAATAACTGCAGGTTTGAGGAGAGCTCAGATTCTAATCTAAAATCTAGAAACTAGATTTAAAAGCAGTAACAAATGTAGATGTATGCAGTCCTTTCCATATGAAATGAAGTGAAATACAAATCTTAATTTTTTATTTTAATCTACATTTTTATTTTGTTTACATAAAGATTAAGCCATGGTCAAGAACCGTTTTAATTAACCATGTTTAAAGGTTTTCAAGATTCAGTAAATCACTCCTTCCATCTCGATTGGATTTCTTTGTGAAGGTGCTGAATTTCTCTTTCCTTTCTCCTTACTAACTGAATAGGGTTTGCATTAGTATTCAGACTGCAGCAGTAAGCCCTGTTTATGAGTGTTGAGAGACTTCCCTGGGTGTGAGGGGTTCTGGTATTCTGAAGTGATGTTAAGGATTATAAAGAAATCAAGGAAGTAATGGGGTGCCACTATGAATGGTGCACCTAAAACAACTTCCCTTAAAATATGCTGGCAGATATGCTTTTCTATTTTCCTTTGAAATTGTATTCTGTATAGTTTTGTCCAGAAGAATTGCCCCTTTCTTCTAGCTTTTAGTAGTTTGAGTGTTTTAAATGTCTTTCCTGAACACCATAATTCAGTCTTTGCACTAATGTGGTTGTGTGCCTTCACGTGTTCCCCCAGAAAGATAAAATGATTAGTCACCATTAAAATGGGTTTTCTCCAACATGTCCCAGCATCATTAGCTTGCCAGCTAGCTGTAGTAACATGTTAGCAAACATTTCTAAGTGGAAGCTAGATAACATTGGAGAATTTCCCAAAACACTGCTTGGTAGCTGAGAGTGAACAACTACTATGCTTCAGTGTGATCCATCTGTGTAGCAATTGTGATATTAATGGTGCACTGGGTGTGGCATGGCGGTGCAGTGGTTAGCACTGTTGCCTCACAGCTGCTGAGATCCCCAGCTTGATTTCTGGCCCGGATGCCGCCTGTGTGGCATTTGTGAGTGAGTGGGTGAGTGGGTGAGTTAGCCCTGCCATGCATTGGCAAACTGCCTTGGGTTGGTTCCTGTCTGCCCTGTGTTGGATTGGTGCCCTGTCTAGGGTTGGACTGCTTCATTTGCTGCCAGTAAGGCCCCTGTTCCCACCACTCTAAATTGGATTAAGGGGATATGAAAATGAATGAATGAAAGAATGATTAAATGAATGAATGAGTAACTGAGAGAAGAAGAGAGAAGAAGAACTGAGAGAAAAGAGAAGTCCGTCATTACTAAATACGGGGCCAGCTGAGCGAGACAAAATAGTTTGTTCGTTTGCTCGTTCTTTCTTTTTTTTAATATTATCTTTCTTCATACTGTGTAGCCAAGACATTGCGAAACCATCTTCTTGGACCCTAATTATTTTTTTACATGATATGGCCAGATGTTTGTGTACACCTCTTATTCCAGCATAATTGTTATACAGGACAATAATTATGGTGCAATAAGAAGTGTTGATACACCTTTGGCCACAAAGTGTACAATAATTATAGTGGAATAAGAGGTGTCCACAAACATTTGACGATATACTGTGCAATAATTGCAGTGTACAGTAATTACAGTGCAATACAATAAACATTTGGCCACATAGTGTACCGGCCACACTCTACAGTGATGGCAAGTGTTAGTTTTGCAAGTTAGACTGCTTTTCTGGACTTGGATCCTACTAATCATATAAGAATATGGTTTGTCCTGTGGCGCTAAATAGCGATGCACTGAAAGTAAAATTCTTAACTGAAGATGAAAATTTGAACACACTGAGATGCAAACCAAAACAAACTTTTGAAATTTTGTGCACCAAGTTCAGTTTTTTCTTTGCTAAGCTGTGCCAAGCATCAAGAATCTTCTCCGTCATGGCACCCAGGTGGTGGAATGAACTTATGAACTTCCACTGGCTGTCCGAATGGCTGAGTCTCTTGCTGTCTTCTATCTATCTATCTATACAGTGGTGCTTGAAAGTTTGTGAACCCTTTATAATTTTCTATATTTTCTATAAACATGACCTAAAACATCATCAGATTTTCACACAAGTCCTAAAAGTAGATAAAGAGAACCCAGAGAACCCTGCAGTGGTGCAGTGGACTGGTGCTCTGTTCAGGTTGTACTTCTTCCTGCACCTAGTGGATTTTGGGTTAGACTCCAGCAATACCCCTGCAGCCCTACCAGAATAAGCAGAGGTAAAACAGGATGCTTTACTTTGCTTTTATTATTATTATTATTGTTGTTGTTACTACTACTAGTATTATTATTATTATTATTATTATTATTGTTGTTGTTGTTTTTATTATTATCAAGGTTTTAGCTTTAGTCTATCTACCAGCATCCACTCTGTCTTTATTGCCTCCAGGGTACACATTAACCCTTAATCGAAGCGCAACCAAGCAGCAGGCACTGTAATGTATCTCTTAGCAAAGGAGAGTGGTTGCATGGGACCTTCTGGGCCCCTCTGGGAGGCCTCATACATGCTGTGTTATTATAGGCTATTGTCTTCCAACCCTGCTCTCACACACTCAGTGTAATGCTGTAGAGCCAACATTCACTTACACCGTGATCTCTGGATAATAATAGCAGTGACCCCAATCTAAGTTATTCACTACTCTTTGGAAAAATTGACAGTTTAGTCAGGGTCAGTAGCAGTGGTTGACACTGGCTGTTGCATTCTGTATTTTAGTCTGGCCCTGAAGATGTTTACATCTTGAAGGTCATCAGTAGATAAAAATAGTGGAGAAGCATGCTTTGTGATACCAGCTTGCTTTGATGTGAAACTGGTGCAGTGTATTACATTTCAAAATGCAACTCACCTCCATCATCAGACTTTTTAAAATGGAGACGTCAGAATATGTAAAAATATATCCAATGATGCATCGGTTGTAAACATTCCTAATTGCTTCTTGATGCACTGCTTTTCAGAGGAAGACTTTGCAGTTTAATTACAGGAAAAAACCCTCATTTTCAGTATACTGTGCCTTTTTTGTAGTGTATCCAGTTTTTTTCCATTGTTCCCAAGATTGGCTCTGGATAATAAGCAGGTTTGTCCATATTAAATGTAAGTGCACATTTTATGTTTGTTGTATAATGCATAAAAATGAGTCAGAAACTCAGCAATTAGCTTGCTGCATAGCCTAAGTTTGATTTGATTTGACTTGTGGTTGAATGGTAAAGGAACTTGATTGATTTTGGTGTCCAGTATATGTGAAAGAGATGTCGCTGCATCTATTTTATAACTGTATATAAAGTCTTAGCAACTGTTGCTTGTGTTGTAGTGGCCAACAGTTGTATGCGTCACTTAACATTCAAGATATGTTCTGTGAAATTGCACGTGTATTGGATATTCAGTGAATAGCCAAGGTACTGCAGTGTTTCCTATACGTTGATTTATTTAATATCAGCACTAACCACCACATATTGATATTGTATATTTGTTTTAATATCCAAGATGGGTAAAATATGATCTCACATTAGAGATCACTGAATCTCTCACTTACGCATACACAAACAAATTTATGTACCTCAACAGCTAATGTAACTGGCAATGCAATATATGGGTTAAGTAGAGTAATAACCTGCATGATAAGGACTTTATCCTTACCAGATCACACATGTACATGTGAGCGGAGGTTGCCTAATCAGAGATTATGTGGTGCACAGCAGTATGTGTGTATTGTTGGGTGTTTTAGCAACAATGATTACAAATAAATTGCCAATATCAGTTTACCACAGTACATCATTTACGTAACAGCAACTAAATGACACCATTATGCTGTAATAACACCACTAATATTGTAATGTCTCTGCATTTGCTTAGTTCTCATTATAGTCATATGACCTGATTGCTGTTTCACATAAAAGCATAATAGTAATGTCAGTCATGTTTCTGTGGTCAAACCTGGCAGTGCTAACAGTGCTCCTGCCTAGCTGGGTTAGAAAAAACAGAAAGTGGTAATCTAAAAATACGCAAGGCGCAAATGGGACACACTGC
Source organism: Ancistrus triradiatus (assembly GCA_025084515.1). Lineage (NCBI taxonomy): Eukaryota > Metazoa > Chordata > Actinopteri > Siluriformes > Loricariidae > Ancistrus > Ancistrus triradiatus. The sequence continues at coordinate 18,952 of JAJAGP010002234.1, forward strand.
ATCAGACATGTATGTGCTCGATTACTATGCTGTCCTCAAATAGCGTCTCGTGCAAGATCAGTGTTTTTATCGGTTTGAAAACACAAGCAGGTCAAGCTGCAGCAGTTGCGTTCATCAGAGCATCTTAAATAGGTTAGAACTCCTGCTGCTCCTTTTCTCAACCTTTTCTCTTTGAGATGTCTCATGAAATGCACCGAAGATGAGCACTGTGTGTGCTGCTGAGAGAGAGAGAGAGAGGGGGGAGTGTTTTCAGTCAGGCAGTTTGTGAGATAATCTCCTTTTTGCTTGTTGGTCTGAATAGCTGGGCCACATTTCCCCACAGGACAGGTGTTCTTGCCCTGTTCTGCTTACCTAGACTTGACCAATACCCAAACAGAAAAGCCCAACAGACATTGGTCTTTTATTGAACTGTGGTAGCCTAGCGGGTAAGGTACTGAACTATGGACCAGAAGGTCCAGGGTTCAAATCCCACCTCTGCCAAGCTGCCACTGTTGGGTCCTTGAGCAAGGTCTTCAACCCACAATTGCTTGGATTGTAAGACTGTATCAATTGTAAGTCGCTCTGGATAAGGGCGTCTGCTAAATGCTGTTAATGTAAATGGTCTTCTGTGAGAGTACATACTGTGTTATGATCCTCAAGCTTGTTGAGATTAGGGTATACGTCAACCGTGAAAAATCTTTTTTATGCCATGTCATAATACTGTTGAACAAACTTACACTAACTGATTCCACTACAATATATGGAGTTTTTAATTCTCAAACTTGATAGCTCCTGCAGTATAGAATGGTTATCATCCCAACATGGTTGACATCCCAAAAAATCTATCTGAGAAATCTAACTCTTCGAAGTAGATTGAGGTATTTCCAGTGTTCTCTTGCATTTATCTACACTCTTCACTTCTCTCCTATCTGAGTCATCTAAACTTTTGTCTTATTCAACTGTTGTCTATAAGGTGGCTGTTTATTGTGTGTAACAGTGAACTAAAATGAGCAACATTATGCTAACATCATTCAAATCAGGAGTATTCCCTACAAGAAATAATGGAAATTTAGCTCCTGCTTTATCTGACATAATCAAAAGTAGTAGCAAAACACCTGCTGGCAGCAACCATAAATGTGACTCCTGCTTGTCAATGCAGAACATCGATGAAACCAAGTGGCTATGGGGTTCTTTAATTCCCAGGTTGGACTAATTAGAGATAAATAACTGTTTAGCGGTTTAGGGATGAATGGTGCTGGTTTGCCATTTAACTGCTACACAGCATAAGTGATTGCTGTTGACCCATTTTAGGGTGGAAACTGGGGCTCTAACTGGCTTCACCTGGTCGATTGTTGCTTGTGTGGAGCACAGCATGAATAAATTGGTCAAGCTTAGCCAGTCTCTGTCTGCTGTTTCCAAATTAAGAACCTATCAGGTCAACCATATCTGTTTTTCTTTGATTCTAATTAGCAGAATTAAGTCCACATGGATATATGCAAGTGTGCATAGAATCCCCACTGACATCAATGTAAAACATATATTTGCAGTTTTATTCATAGTGTTTTTTTTTTTTTTTAATTAGATTTCTGGAAGATATGTTCTTATCTGATATCTGATTTGATAATGTTACTTCTCTTGTCCTTCAATAGCATCAAAGAGCCATTGTACACAGCTGTTTCACACACTAATGATACATATTGGTCCACTCCATCTGTGTATGTCATGTTGGCCCTTTTTATGTAATGGCTAGTGTGGAGAAACCTGTTTTATTGGTGTATCAGTCATGCTTATGCTCTTTGGTGAAGTGCAGTGATGCTAGAACCAAAATGTTACTGGAAACAGTGATCATTGAGTTTACTGAGTATAAATTTTGCTCAGCAGTGTCCAAATTTAGATGGTCTATGGTTTTATCATGGTTTTGTTTGCCGTTTGATCCAAAGCAGTACTGGCATGTAGATAGTTAATCTAAATGCACACGTGGTGACTTTTTAAATACCACTTAAATGCTAAAAGTTACAGAATTTTAAATGTTTAGAAACCAATACTGATTGTGCGATTATTGTTTTATTTATTTACAGTACACAGGGATACAGTTTCACAGCCTGGTATTCACAACCCACAGGCATATAAATACCATTCACTGGGATCCTGTCCATCACCCAGGCTTTCCTTTCCTCAGACACAACCAATTACAGTGCTGCCTGAAAGTTTGTGAATGCTTTGGAATTTTTTATATTTCTGCATAAATATGACCTAAAACATCATCAGATTTTCACACAAGTCCTGAAAGTAGATAAAGAGAACCCAGTTAAACAAATGAGACAAATATATTATACTTGGTCATTTATTTATTGAGGAAAAGATCCAATATTAACATATTAGTGGTGGCAAAGGTATTATGTAACCTCTAGGATTAGCAGTTAGATTTTGACGGTGGAAATTAGAAGTCAGGTGTTTTCAGTCAATGGGATGGACAAAAGTGTGAGTGGGAAAAACCCTGTTTATTTAAGAACAGGGATATATCAAAGTCTGCTCTTCACAACACCACTTTTGTGGAAGTGTCATTCATGGCACGAAACAAAGGAGGTTTCTGAGGACCTTCAGAAAGAGTTGTTTGATGCTCATCAGGTTGGAAAAGGGAAAAAAGGTTACAAAAACCATCAGCCTAAAAGAGTTTGGGCTCCACAAATCCACAGTCAGACAGATGTGTACAAAATGGAGGGAAATTTAAACCAATTGTTACACTCCCCAGGAGAGTGGTCGACCAACAAAGATCCACTCAAGAGCAAGATGTGTTAATAGTGGTGAGGGCACAAGGACCCCCCACTGGGTCGGTAACTTAAAGCCAACCTGAAGGCCCCTACCACTACCTCACAACCACTGGCCACCCTAATGTTAACCCCTCCGGCATGCACCGCTCCAAATCAGCCAAGAACACCCCTCCCCTGACACAAAACAATGGTGTGCATGGCCAAGGGTTGCAAGGGAAAGCCCTGCTCTCCACACAAGAAATTTGCTGCTGGTCTGCAGGTTTGTGATTAAAGATCACGTGGACAAGCCAGAAGGGCTGTTGAAGAATGTTTTGTGGACGGAGGCGACCAAAATAGAACTTTTGATTTAAAGAAAAGCGTTACGTTTAGAAAGAAAGGAAAGGAAAACACTGCATTCAAGCATAGGGAACTTATCCATCTGCTGAAACATGGTGGTGGTTGGGTAGTATTCATGCTTGTTTATATCAGATCCATTGTAAAGGGAAAAATGTTCGGACATCTGTCCTGAACGGAATTTCGAGAGAAGGTGGGTCAGGCAGGAAGACAACAACCCAAAGGCATACAAGTCATTTACCAAAGAATGGTACAGACGAATAAGTCAAAGTCCTGACCTCAATCCCAAATTGAAATGGTTGTGGAAAGGACTGAAAGCGAGCAGTAAGCAGTTAAGTGAGGAGGAAACCCACCAACATCCCAGAGCTGAAGCTGTTCGTTGGAGGAATGGCCACAAAATTCCTACAAGCGGGTCTGCAGGACTGATCAAAAATTACAGGAAACGCTTAGTTGCAGTTATTGCTGCACAGGGGTGGGGTTCACACCGATTATGAAAGCAAGGGTCACATTTACTTTTTGCCACTCAATAATATGTAATATTGGATAATTTTCTCAATAAATAAAATGACCAATAAATATTTTTGTCTCATTTGTTTAACTGGGTTCTCTTTATCTACTTTCAGGACTTGTGTGAAAATCTGATGATGTTTTAGGTCATATTTATGCAGAAATACAGAAGATTCTAAAGGGTTCACAAACTTTCAAGCACCACTGTATGTGTTGATTTGATGCCTAATCATGGTAGAGGCACTGCCAGAAACCCAGAGAAAGAAGATTGCGGACTTACAAATTGTTGTTGCACCACCTGAGTGTCCTGTTTATATGAATTGCAACAGATCACGTTAAATCTTGATTAAATGTAAAATTTTATTATATTATAACATGCCGGCTGGGATGAAGGTTGCATAGCATCCTCAGCTGCTCCCAGCATGCTTACAGGTCTGACATGCCAGGTTTGTTTCAGGTATCTCATGTATATATTTAGTAACAATGTGCTTTTTGCTTAGGTGTTGGGACATTACTGCAATCAAACATAAAGTTGCTTTATTTAATATGACTTCCTAATTTCAGGCCTTCTAGATAGCTTTGCACCAATCACAGCTCTTGAACTTTCCTGGTTTTCGTTTTTCTTTTTGTATGCTACAATACTTTAAATCTTGAAATGAAGCAGTCCAAGGTAACTTCAGTTATATCGGCATCCTTGCTGTGTTAGTAAAGAAATAACTTATATTTGGCAGAAAAATATATATGAAGGTCCTTAAATTGATCCGTTTAAAATACAGCATAAAGTGGCACTCTATCTAGGGTTGTTCCTGCCTTGAGCTCTGTGCCACCGGCTGGGCATTGACTCTCCTGGAACCCTGTTCAGGATTAAGCAGATAAGAAAATGATTGAATGAATGAACATACAATTTATACACCAGAATATACACTAACCTCCCATGAACAGTATGTGTAATGGAGCAGAAATTGTTGATGCGTTTCTTTAAAAGAGCTACAGTGATTAAGTTCTCTAAAGTAGCATGATAAGCTTACTGCTGTGGTTAGAATATAAACATGCATGTTTCTTAATACCTTTAAGCCACAGATAATGGATTGCTTTGGAGAGGCCTTTCACAGTAGGAGGGTATTGACCTCAAATGAGTGTTAGTTGCTAGATGTTCTGTAAGGTCTCCTTTGATCTGTCTTTCTCTCATGAACCTTCTTTGTGTGTATTAAAAGGGTTGGTGTATGGGTCTTCACGGGGTTCTTGCTTTATCTGCAGAAAGCTGTGAGATAAGCAGACAGCTGCATCTTCACTACTGTGGAATTTCAAGTAACTAAAACATATGTCACATTTATACAGCCAGTGCATTCCATGGCTTAACCTCTTGTTTTCGTGACTGAGACGAAACCGAATTGCTGATGGTTGATGGAGGATATACCTGACTGAGAATAGATTGCTTGGCTGAGTGCTCCAATGTTCATCTGTAGTGGATGAGAGCTGGTCAGATCGACGAGTGTCTGGAGTTCAGTTTATTGACTCTTCGTAAGCTGAAGCAGATGTGGGTGACCTTGACTCTCATTCCTACCCAGCACTAGATGTGCAAGCTCTCTGCAAGGAAAAAATGACAGTCTGTGGCTGTGATGGAGATGAGGGGGTTGAATCTCTGGACGTGCATTTTGGACAGCTTGTGTAGATGACTGTGATGTTGCTTATCCAGCTTGATTCTTAAACCTGCATCTACACGTTTAGAGCCAGCTAAGAAGTTGTAATAAGGTCTTTCTTTCTACATAAAACAGCCATAGGGCAATAATAGTTGTGCCATTTGTACATATTAGGGGTCACGTGGCTTTCACAAGCTCACCATCTATTAGTCAAACTCAAATGACATTTCAGTGTGTATGCAGAGCAATATCCAATATTAATATTATACATTACAGATATACAGTGTAGGAGGACTGATATCACATCAGTATAGAGTAGGTATTGCATATTCTGCACATGCAGTAGTCCTATTGCAAGGCTACAATAATCAGCGATCACAGTTCATAATACATTAAACCATTAGTGTTGACTTATTGGAGACAACAACTATGTATCCCTAAAAGAGATCCAATCCTAAATGAATGAGTTTGCTGTGACTAATTGTTATGCACACGAGCACCGCACTCATGGCTATTTCTAATTACTTTTCATGCATTTCTTGAAACTGCGTTGAATCTGTTGTAGTATCTCAAGGCAAAACCATGCATTTATTTAATCATTTGTGTTGGCACTATCAAGATATCTATCAAGAAGGCATCTTTTTGGATGCCTTCCCCAGTGTAACACCATATGCCTGAGGTTCAAACACAACCAAGAACTAAAATTTTTTGCTAGTTTGTTTGTCTTTACTCATTTTCATTGGTCTCAGTTCTAAGTACACCATTTCCATTGGTAAATGGTCTTTTTACGTTATCATGTCTCATACCTACAGCATAATGGTTCCCTAGCAGTGTTTCCTGTAGGATTTTTTTCAGCAGTAGCGACTCTCCATTTGTTTTGCAATTTCATGACACGTCATAGAGGTCTGAAGCAGTGGCAGCAATAATTTTATGCAAAATGTATGTAGCGGAAACACTGCCTAATATAGTCCAGTCCATACCAAAACACACCAACATTGCATCCAAAACATGGGTATTGGTCCCTCCTGCAGCTACCAGCATTTACATTTCTAAAATATGCAACATACCTGTGAGGTCAGATACTGATGCCCTTTCTCAGAGTAGGCATTCCACATCTGAAAGGTCTGGAGTTAAGATCAGGCCTTTGTTCTCCATCAAATTTGAAAAAAGAAAAAAAAAATTCTTCTTGGGGAGGTGGAAAAATATGAAAGTGTCATATAGGGAATATACAGTTATGTCATACCACATTGAATTTCAGGACAGTCATTTTGTGAAGAACACTGCCTTTGTTTGTTAGCAACAAAAGAAAGCTGAAATAAGAATCACTGAAATAAGATAATAAGCAAAAAACTCCAATGCAAGCCCTCGATATTTACAAAAAAATAAGCACACTTACCGTATTTTCCGGACCATAAAGCGCACCAGGTTATAAGGCGCGATATCAATAATCGACTGCTAACGGGTATATTTTCCTACATAAAGCGCACCGGGTTATAAGGCGCATGAAATGAAACAAAACTCTTAAGTTCCGTCGGAAGCTCAGTTTGGTCTTTACCTGGCGCAGGGCGTCTTCTTGCTTCCTCCACTTCCGTACCATTGATTCGTTTAATGTTGAATTCTCTCGCAGCTGCTCTATGTCCATGTTGTACTGCGTGACTGATAGCGTTGTGTTTGAAATCCGCTTCGAAAAATAAATGAATGAATGCACGTACCCTAATGCTGAAGCACATACCGTATTACTCCGCTATGCTGCGCACTACGGTGGCCGTGAGCTTCGTAACTTACCAAGGCCGTGCTAAAACATTTTGACAGATTTATGAGCGCCGTGTACCATCTACAATCGGTTCTACGTCAGAAAGCATAGCCAGAATTAATTCATACATTAGACGCACCGCATTTTAAGGCACACTGTCGATTTTTGAGAAAGTTAAAGGATTTTAAGTGCGCCTTATGGTCCGAAAAATACGGTAATAATGAGTACGCGTTTGCTGAATAAGAACAGAGAATTGATCTGACTGAGTATGCTCCCTAACCTAAATATAAAGTAATTAATGTTTTAAGTGCATGCACTTTTTGTTAAAATAGATTTATTTATTTAATGTTTGTGTACACACTGGTTTTTGAATGTTTTACACTGCTCACTTTTACTCTGTATATATTTCACGCTGGTTACTTTAACCACATTTAAACAGAATTTGTGACATTAGTTTATGTATGACTTTTTATAGCTTTTTAGTTGACTATAATATGCTGCATTGCTGAAAGTGCCTCAATAATACGTGGTCATGATCTAAACTTGACTTGTTAACGGATCCCAGGAATTGCAAAGGAAACGAAGGGTGAGTGTACTCAAGATACAATTTAAAACCTTTTCAGGCTTAATGTTGATGTTTGTGTTGCACGTTATCACTTCATATACATTTTGGTGTCCCATTTGCTCAAAAGGCTTTTCAGTTGTGGCATGTAACTGATTGCCTGTTTGTGTTTATTACTTCACTTTGCATTATTAATGTATCTCTGGACCATCAAAACATTAAGCCTTTACTAGCACACTTGTGCGCCAGTGCTTGTGCTTCTAATCTATCTAATAACAAAACACAAAAATGCCAACTCCATTTTCAAAGAGCAGGTAGGATCATGTTACAGAAGCAGGACTCATTGGATTGTGACTAGTGATGAGGGCGACTCGCTCTTGCTCTCTCTCTCTTTCATGCCATCTTTCACTGTGTCTGCTTGTTGATGTGTGAATGGGTTCAGGGCTGTTTGATCATCACTTTGAAAAGCTCTGGAGAATCATCACCCTGCTAATGCAGCTCACAGTTGGCAGACTGCCAAGATGAACCTAGATGACCATTGTCTTTTTATACATCTTGTCACTGACTACTGACATGTCTCTGTGTTTAATATTCATAGAAACTCTATGTTAAATTAACTAGGCCTACATTTTGTTCATTTAAACAGATTTGGCTGCATAAGGATGGGGTATGTATTCCAGTCCATGTGGCACCTGCAGGTGCTTCCCCTTTGTTTCAGTTTGTCTCGTTGATCTGACATCTCATTGATCTAAAAATGATAATTTTAGGTAAGAGCTATGTTTTTCAGTCATAAGTTCATATTATGGCTGTCAAAGTGAACGTGTTAATAACACATTAAAATGTGTTATTGACAGTTTTGTGCTGCTAATCACATTTTTACTCCTAAACCCTGTATGGGACCTACAGCTATGGGCTGTATCTGAAAGAGTCTCTTACTCTGTACTCCCTATATTCTAAATACTGTATAGGGCAGTTTTAGGCTAATTTGGACACCTCCTTAAACGCTGCTCTTTACTACTCTGCCGCCCAAGGAGGTTGGGTCCCTTTTTGAGTCTTGGTCCTCCCAAGGTTTCTTCCTAGATCTAGGGAGTTTTTCCTTGCCACTGTTGCCCTAGGCTTGCTCAATTTGGGATTGGACGTAGTTATTAGGAGATAATCTAAACTTGTAAAGTTGCTTTGAGACAATGCTCCATTGTAAAAAGCGCTATATAAATAAATCTGACTTGACTTGACTTGACTACTCCTGCAGATAAACACTAACACACACTGTCACATGGCACACGGGGTAACATTTTGCAAATTGTTTTTTAAAAGTAGCTAATTAAAAAGGTAACGTTCTGGTAATTTTGACATATTGGCAGCTCTCTGTTAAGAAGTCACAATGAAATATTGTGATGCAGCAAAACAGGTAAGACATGTTGGAAATAATGCTGTTGAATTATTAAAAAGCAATACACGGGTTGAAGTCCTGACTCAGGATCAATGACTTGTTGCACTTGTTTTTGGTTTTGTATGATTTAAACATGTCATTAATCACCTGAATGTAGGTTTGTGGTCTGTAGTTGCCAAGAAAATTCTCAAACGTCCTTAATGCCTCATCCACTATTTTCTCTGGCTCCACTAGCAGATCTTCAAGCTAATTGATGACTCGTCTAATTTATGGCCTAAAAATTACATTCTTAGGCATCTCTTGGAATCAGTTTTCTTGGAGATGTGTTATACAGTGAAATCCATCACTTTCTTTGTTCATGGCTTTCACAACATTTTTCATCAATCAGAGTTTTACATGAAGTAGGGGCAGAAATATCTTTGTTAGGTGTACAAGTGGCTTAGAAACAATACTTTTCTGCCCTGGAGTGAAATACTTGTGGGCTGGTCAGGTCTATCTCATTCTCGAAAAACAAACAAACCAAAAAAACAACATGGACATTATTTCTAGATCACCACAGATGTTCCACTTGTAGTTGCAGTGTATCTTTTTTAACAACAGTTCAGTGTTATTTGAGGATTCTTTCATGTGTGTGGAATATCCAGTGGGTACTGAATTGTGGATATTGTGTAACAAGACATAGCTTTCAAGATTAACTTTGACCAATCTATTAAAAATAAACTAAATAAATAAATACATAAATTGGTGTCATGCACAAAACCCAAAACCATCAATATCAGTGCAGAAACACAGTCAGTCGGCCTATGTGTTTGGCAAAATGTTTGTCAAATGTTCCCAGAACCAGTTCCCATATAGGATTTTTTGTAGCTGGTGACGGCAAACCTCATCCTTTCAGTCCTGAACCAAGGAATTCTGTTTTATTCCTAACCTAGTCATTTAGAATAGAATAAAGTATAAAATTATTGTCCAGCCTAAGCAAGAGATTCATCTTTGGTCTCAATTTTTCCTGTGTTATCAAATAATGATAATGAGGCGTAAAGCCTTCCACATCTGGTTAAGTGTTGTTTTCTACATCTGAGTCATGTGTTGTGGCATCTTCATCTACCTCATCTAGGCTCAGTGTCTCTGGTGGCGACAGTACTGGCAAACATCATGTGCCACTAGTCTCATGGCTGAAGGCATATTGAGGTATTCAGTTGATTTCTTATTTTAAGTAGAGATTCATTGGCAGAGAGAAATAACAGTCCATAATGTGATCCTTCTATTCTTGGCATATCATAAGTACTGCAAATAGCATTCACTTCAGAGCACTCCGAGCTCTCAGGTTGGTTTCACATGTTGTGAAACAAATGTGAGGAACTCAGGGTTTGTCTGCTGTATTAACTCTTTCTGAAGACAGAAAATCATGTTGTTACGTATACTTTCTATGATATTGCCTGAAGAACATACAATGCATTCAGAAAACTTTCAGACCCTTTCACTTTTTTTCACATTTACAAATAGTGAAAGGGTCTGAAGGTTTTCCAAATGCATTGTTTTCATCAATATGTCCAAACAGTGTCTGCAAAAGTGTGCTGCTTTTATAGCCTGTCTGCCAGCATCTGTCCTGACTAAGCATGCCCAGGCATGCCTCAGACAATAATTGCATAGCACCTACACTGAGTGCATCCTCAAGCCTTCTTGGATTGACCAAAAAGTGTGGGCAGTATAGTAGCAGACTGGCATTTGGTCATTTACTTATCCAGAATTACCATTGATACAATCTTACAATCAAAGCAATTGTGGGTCAAGGGCCTTGCTCAAGGACCCAACAGTGACAGTTTGGCAGAGGTGGAATTTGAACCTTGGTCCTGCCAGTACCTTAACCACTAGGCCACCACACTCCCACTTAAAATACGACAGGAAATCGAATCAGCAATTAATGAATAAAAGAAAACGCATGCTATTTAATACTATACAACATTATACAGTGGACTAACTGTGGCACAGGCCTATTTAATGCTAAACTTGTTTGCTGTGGCACTATAGCAGTCCATACTGAGTGGCAGACAGGACATGGTTTCCCTTGATTCATATAAAGAGCTGCTCCTCTATTACTGACCTGGTTATAAGCCAAAGCGCATGCTGATTTGGGCCTCCGGAACACCACTGGTCCTGCGGTCTGTCAGCTGACATATGGAAGGCTGACCCCTAGGATGTTCACCTGTTACGCTCCACATCAGTAGTGTGTGCTTCCAGTTTTGCAGAGACCACATGCACAATGCGGTGCTCAAGAATTAATTTGTGTGGATGAAATATTGCATGACCTAGTGTGCCCTCCCTTGGTGTCACTTACTTGGCTGCCTCTCTTTTTTGTGAGACTAAACAAAGAAAGCAGAGCTTGTTTATGTAGAATTATAACAAATTGGTGAATTCTGAAGGTCGACTGGGTTGCTGATGCAGTCTGCTGAAGTCTCAGGGCTTCTGCTTGGAATGGGGACAAAAGTGGCATACCATCTGGACATCTTTGGAAAAAGCTAGCTTACTGTGTCATTGTATGAGAAAGAGAGAGAGTGTGTGTTACTGTACTGACTGATTAAACCCTTATGCTCTGTCCTTGTACTTGTCTGGCAGAGCATCTATACAAATCTGGTTTTATCTATCCTCTGGTCAATTCTGTTCTTTCTGTTTGGTGCTACTGGGTATTCCCAATGTTATGGACGTGGAATTTAAACTCATATTGACCTTTAAAATGTCTTATTACGTACGAGATTAGTAAAAGTGAGATATTTTATGTCCTTAATTTCACATGGTGTCCTACTTTGAAATATTTGTTTGTGTTCTTTCTAAAATGACACATGACCCAATCTTTCTAAAATGACACATGACCCAATATGAACAATATTGTTCATATTGGGTCATGTGTCATTTTAGAAAGAACACAAACAGATATTTAAAAGTAGGACATGATGTGAAATTAAGGATATGTAACAGTTTGTTCATTTTATGGACGTGCCTGTTTTATGAGAATACACATTGTCATTAAACAATGTGCACAGTCCCTGATTTCAAAAAGATAATTTGGTTTCCCAGAATTTCTCAGTGCTGATGTAGTAGTAACCCAGACCGTCTTATTGATGTTATAAAGTAAGCTCCATTAATCTTGTTGCTGCTGATATGTCATTTATTGGAGGATGATGAGATACCCAGATGCTTTAAGTAACAGAACCCTGTATGCTAAGGAGAGATGTTGCTTTCTTGCTAACTTAGCTAATGTGAAATTATGTACAAATCTAAGTGATACTCATTACACTTGTCTACTGAATTAAAAACACCTAATAGTTTGTTACTGTTACCTTAAGTTTGAATAATGAGGTTTGACTCTACTTATGTTGTATTAGAAAAGAAAATCTCTGAATATTTTCTGCTATGTTATGAGACATAATGAAGTTAGGTCATGGACAATTCAAATGTCTCCACGCTCTACCCTAATGTAGACTCTGAAATCACACTAAGCTCGATTTATCGTAAGCAAACCCTGCCATGGCACCCCAAAGTGTTTTAACTATAAGTCACTGCTTTATATTACATTCTTACATTATATTCCAAGTCACTTTTACCCTGACATGGACACAATTAAACCAGCCTACATTTAACTGGCAAGACACAACACAGGAGCTGCTGACAAAGACAATTAAACTGCTGTTATATGAAGATTGTTTGGATTTCACACGACAGACATGGTGCATACAACAGTGGTTTGCAAAAAATGTGAAGACGATATTGGCATATCTGGGGGAAACAATAAACCTGTTTAATGCCCTATAAAGAAAAAACCCCAATGAGTACACTGAAAGCTAGATAGCAGATGGACCACCTTTGGGTGCAGCAGCCAGAAACAGTGCTGAATCCAACGACAATAACATAATGAATTTATTGCAACAGTAATAATGGCTCATACTTTTAGTAGTTGATAACAAGCATAAATGCATGTGTAGGCCACTGTTCTTTCAAGGAAATCAAGCTTTGTGTGATTTATTTGTTATTTTTTTTAAAAGCTAACAGCTAGTGTTGTTTGTCCTAAAAAAGGCACAAAATGCATAGATATGATTGAATCCATATTTTTTCTCAGTACTTGTATTATGGTGTAACCAGACTTCAGAACCTTATTTGATAAAAAAAAAAGATATTATAATGATACTATTATGATTATTTGATGACACATAGAGCATGGCAGCAGAATTTACATTTTAAACTGTCTTTATTCAAGTTTATTTTTAAATGTTATACTATCCTAAGTGGTCTCTGTTGTTGCTGTTCTTATGTGGAACTATTGTTTTCATTAGTGAAGAAAATAGTTGGTTGTTGTGTTCAGTTGCTAATTAATCTTAAAAACTAACATGAAAAATGAAAGAGATAAATATCATGGAATGTGATCCAGTCTGAAAAATCACAGTACATATAGTTGAAATGTCAAGTATCACATTATTATATGATATTGTCATTATTGACGTTCCAGGAGCTGTAATGATTTTTATCTTAACATCATCTCTAAAGATGCGCTCCAACTATCGTGGACACAGTCGTTCCGTAGCACGGCTCATCTATACAGCAGATGTGCTGTGCTGTGTTTGAGTACCATTGATGTCCAAGTGAAACAGAAAGGCAAGACTCCAGTGGGCAAAAGAGTGCGTCAATTGGATCAGTGAGCAGTGAAAAAACATTGTCTGGTCAGATAAATCCAGATTTCCATTGCCTCATGCTGTTAGGAGGGTCAGAATTTGGTGCAAGCAGCATGAATCGATGAACCTTTTTTGTCAGGTGTCAATAGCTCAGGCTGGTGGAGGTCAAGTAATGGTGTGAGTGAGCTTTCCTTGCATCCCGGGCCTTCACAATCCCCAGATCGTAATCCTATAGGACATCTCTGAAACAAAGTAGAATGGCCTGTTCAGAGCCTGCCAGTACAGCCATCAAACTGTGAGAAGCTATTCTGTCTGCATTGGTAAATCTGCCTGCAGAACAATTTAAACACCTAGTGGAATCTATGTCATGACGAATTGCTGTGGTTCTGAAGGCCAAAGGAGGTCCAACACCCTACTAGAATGGTATCTCTGATAAAGTGGCCATTCAAGTGTCAATAATATTGATAATAATGGTTAGTCGGATATGTGAGTAAGGTTCTTGTCAGTGTAGCGGTGTGTGTCTGTGTGCTTTGATATTCACTTAGAGACCACAGTCATTGATGGGTTTTCTAATCTTACCAGTGGCTCTTAAAAGCAATTATGTGGACACTAGACATGGCCAGATAAGAGGATTGCTGTTTTGGGTGTGCTCTGGAACCCAATCATTATGAATGCAAATGTCTTTCACTGAGTAATTTTTCATTCGGCAGGTTAAATGAAACCAACTGCGGCGATAAATATATGTTAGCAGCTGCTTCATTTGACAGTTCCAAACACCAAATTATCCCCATATACTGGCAGGCTGAATAATTGCTGAACTCGGTTTTGGACAACAGCTTGCATAGGTAGTGTAGTGACAAAGCTCAAAGCCTCTGGCTGTCAGTGCCTGGATTGTTTCCGCTCACGGTCTGTGCTGTGTAGCCTGGAGGCAGTGCTTGTAATCAGATTAGGCAGCAGCACTCTCACCACAATCCCTCAGGGATCCTGACTGTTGGCCTGTCTTAGCTGATGGGTCTGCTGCTTCTGAGCCTTCTGTCTGTACACCACCGCACCTGAATACTCCACACTCCACCTTTATTTACCCTCACTGAATGATTAAATGTTGTTAGATAAATATTTTTAGTACAACAATTTGAGGTGTGTAATTAAACTTGAATACAGATTTCCATCATATTGCATCAATACCCTGTTAACTACCTTTATAAGCCTTAATTTGCTGCAGTGTGTCAATGCTTTGTGTGCTTAAGCACATGAAGATGACATTTAATTCTTACTATAGCTGCGATTGCCATGACATTCTAATCTCTGGACATTATGGCACCATACAGTGGTGCTTGAAAGTTGTGAACCCTTTAAAATTTTCTATATTTCTGTATAAATATGACCTAAAACATCACCAGATTTTCACACAAGTCCTAAAAGTAGATAAAGAGAAAGCAGTTAAACAAATGAGACAAAATATTATACTTGGCGTATTTATTAAGGAAAATTATCCAATATTACATATTAATGAGTGGCAAAAGTATGTGAACCTCTAGGATTAGCAGTTAATTTGAAGGTGAAATTAGTCAGGTGTTTTCAATCAATGGGATGACAGGTGTGAGTGAGCACCCCGTTTTATTTAAAGAACAGGGATCTATCAAAGTCTGCTCTTCACAACACATGTTTGTGGAACTGTATCATGGAACAAACATAGAAGATTTCTGAGGACCTCAGAAAAAGAGCTGTTGATGCTCATAAGGCTGGAAAAGGTTACAAAACCATCTCTAAAGAGTTTGGACTCCACCAATCCATAGTCAGACAGATTGTGTACAAATGGAGGAAATTCACGACCATGGTTACCCTCCCCAGGAGTGGTCTACCAACAAAGATCACTCCAAGAGCAAAGCATGTAATAGTTGGCGATGTCACAAAGGATCCCAGGGTAACTTCTAAGCAACTGAAGGCCTCTCTCACATTGGCTAATGTTAATGTTCATGAGTGCACCTTCAGAAGAACACTGAACAACAATGGTGTGCATGGCAGGGTTGCACGGAGAAAGCCACTGCTCTCCAAAAAGAACATTGCTGCTTGTCTGCAGTTTGCTGAAGATCACGTGGACGAGCCAGAAGGCCATTAGAAGAACTTTTTGGTTTAAAAGGAAAGTGTTATGTTTGGAGAAAGGAAAACACTGCATTCCAGCATAAGAACCTTATCCCATTTGTGAAACATGGTGGTGGTAGTATCATGGTTTGGGTCTAATTTGCTACATCTGGGCCAAGACGGCTTGCCATCACTGATGGAACAATGAATTCTGAATCATATCAGAGAATTCTAAAGGAAAAAAAATAAAACATACTGAAAGCAAAGGTTCACATACTTTTGCCACTCACTAATATGTAATATTGGATCATTTTCCTCAATAAATAAATGACCAAGTATAATATTTTTGTCTCATTTGTTTAATTGGGTTCTCTTTATCTACTTTTAGGACTTGTGTGAAAATCTGATGATGTTTTAGGTCATATTTATGCAGAAATCTAGAAGATTCTAAACGATTCTCAAAATGTCATGCAGCACTGTGTCCTCCTGAGGCAGTGTATTAAATTACATAAGGCTGTAGAGCTAATATTACTGAATCCTCCTGATGAGCAGCAATATCACTGGCCAAATTTATCTGGGGTGCCTACTATGTGGATTTTTTGATGTGCTGCTAAAATTAAAGTTTGTTTCAATTCAGTTGAAGCCCATTTGTTACTGAGCTTGCAAGCTGTTAGAGAAATTGCTGGTTAAGGTGGAAATAAGCAACTTTCATTGTACATGAATGTGTCATTCAACACAACTTTACTATAGCAAATATCCACCAGTAAGATAATGATACAATACACTGATACATGGAAGAAAGCAGTCCATACGTGTTTGGCCAAATTGACATAAATCTTCCTAGCGATGGTTTTCCACTTTCTTCTAAACTTTTGTGGCTCATTGCAGTTTGGAGATATGCTCTCAATCCTTGAGTTGAACTTATCCTGATAGTTGTGTACCTAACAGGACTAGATAAATGCTTATTTGATCATTGAAAGAATATCTGACATGGATACAGGGCACCAGCTGCTGTGATCATACAATGATGAAGGTCCTCGTTTTCCATAAACTGCATCAGAGACCTTCCCTCAGGGCAGACTGCTGCTGTAGGACATAAACTGGCAGAGACAGAGTTGAATACATCCACAAAATGTCTTGGTCGTTTGAACATATGGTTAACAAACAAACAAACAAAAAAAACTAGTGGACTAGTTCCTAGTGCAAATGGAAAAACACTATTGATGTCCCATTTCTGGTGCTGTGTGTGCTCTGCTGTGTCTCCACCACCTCCGTCTGACACGCACTGCTCTGTTTTTCCTTTTGTGTCTGGAACATAGCACAGTGTGTGCTATGCAAGCTTGGTTCTTTTTAGTGGATTGTCGTTTGAGACTGAAGATGAAACGATCTGCTGTGCTTTCATCCATCTCATAATCTCTTTCTTTTGATTGCTTTTAATTCTTCCGTATTCCTGTTTGGACTACCAGTTTGCTGGCTGGAGGCACACCGCCTCTTTCTAGTGTCAAACAAGCATAAAGCTGACAGTGAGGAACTGAAAATTGTATGCACAAACAAATGGAGAGAGGAAAAACTGTGCATTTGACCTCTCACAACATAATGACTATGAGTCATGACATGAGGATGAATAATTTTTATCTCTGTGTGTGCGTTTCCTTTGTGAATTGCAGAATTGCACAGTAGCAGATGTTCTTCCACATGTATACAACTATGAAATCAGTTGTTAAATTTTCCACAACAAGTGGAGTTAGGGCCACAAAGCCACAGTACTAACCAACTAGTCTCAAGCATGACTTCACTGGAGCCACCACTTGGGGTCAAAGGCAGACAGGCGTCTTCATATTTTCACACATATGGTGGCTTGAATTATCACTTAATGGGTGAATGGCTGAGTCTCTTACTGTCTTCAAAGAGTAACTGACGTTTTCACTCAGCACTTAATTAAAGACTAAGATTAAAGACCGGAAAAAAAAAAAGAAAATCCTCTCACATTGTCCATAATACTATTTTATGTCATTTTTAAATTACAGTGATCCAATAGTACATATGTGAGTGGCAAAAATATGTGAGCCTCTAGGATTAGCTGTTGAACTCGTGTTTTCAATCAATGGGATGACAATCAGGTGCGAGTGGGTGCCCTGTTTTATTTAAAGAACATAGATCTATCAAAGTCTGATCTGCACAGCACCTGTTTGCGGAAAAGTATTATGGTATGAACAAAAAAGCTTTCTGAGGACCTCAGAAAAAGAGTTGCTGGTGCTCATTAGACTGGAAAATATTACAAAATATTGGACTCCACCAATCAACAGTGTTTCAACAAATTATGTACAAATGGAGGAAATTCAAGACCACTGTTGCCCTTCCCAGGAGAGGTTGACCAACAAGGATAACTCGAAGACCAAGGCATGTAATACTCCATGAGGTCAGAAGAAACCCAGGGTCACATCTAAGCAACTGAAGGCCTCACTTTGGGTAATAGGAATGCACATGAGTCTACCATCAGGAGAACACTGAACGACAGTCGTCTTCATGACAGGGTTGCAAAGAGAAATCCACAGCTCTTGGAAAAAAGAATATTTATGCCTGTCTTCAGTTTGCTAAAGATAATGCGGTTAAGCTAGAAGGATATTGGAAATACCTTTAGTGGACAGATGAGGCCAAAATGGAACACTTTTGATTTAAACTATATAAATTTCTCATGCTTGAATGCATTTTCTTTTCTCCAGGGTGTTGCGTCTGGAGAAAAGACAATTCATTCAAGCATGAGAAACTTGTATATTCTGCGAAACATGATGGTGGTAGTTTCTAAGACCATATTCTGAAGGAAAATGTTAGGACACCTACCTGTGAGTGGGTAATGCAGCAAGACAATGACCCTAATCTCACAAATTGATGAATTGTTATAGTAAAGAATGGCTAAAAAATAATGAAGTTAATCTGTTGGGATATCTGAAGTCCTGACCTTAATTCAATGGAAGTATCATGGAAGGACCTGAACAACATTTAAGAATTGAAGCTGATTTATATAGAGGAATGGGCTAAAATTCCTTTGGCAAAGAAGAAGGAATCTGATTGGTCCGCTTGTGTATTTGACGCGCCGATTGGCTCTCTCAGATGAGTAACTCCATGAGTACAACCACAGATAGAGTCCAAAATGCATAAAACTTAAAATACCTCACATGTTAAGGATTTGTCAGAGAAGAAGTATAAATGAATAACTGAATTTTGAAAAAAAGGTCAGATAGAACCTTATTATTTCACGAGGAAGTTGGTGATGTGCATCAGTGGCCTCTTCCTGGTATCGGTGCTCTCTATTACCGATACTGTGTGTAAGAGTCAGTATCGGTGCAACACTAGTAATAAAGTAATTTTTGGATATGTTGGAAATTGATGTGTTTTGACTGGTGTTCAGACCAGTGCTGATGGTAGAAAAAATATCTTTGAAAATTGAAGTCAAACTGAATGTTTTCAGAGTCAGAATTGGTTTTGTGAAGTATGTGTCTGCATAAATATTTTTTTGTTTTGTTTCAAATTTCCTGAAGTTATGGAACACAGAACCCTTCAAGTGATATTTAGTAAATGGTTCTTACAGAATACTCAAATATTGGCCAACGGTATGTGGCAGTTGTGGTCTCTGTTGTTTCTGTCAAATTTAGTTCTAGCAAGTCCATTACATCAGACATGCATTCATGGATTCTTTATAGACAAACAATGGCAGTAGATGGTGTTGCACTGAGCACTTCAGTGACCCTTTTCTAGTTTTCCACCTACAACAAGTCAGTTCTTCAACTTTCTAACAAAGTATTATTATTATTATTATTATTATTATTATTATTATTATAAAACTTTTATTATTTCAGTTTGGAGAACTTGGTTGGTATGCACAAAACCCTGACCTCAACTCCATCAGACACATTGCAAATAAACTGGAATGCCAATAGTGAGCCAGGGATAACTGTCCAAGATCAATGTCTGACTGCTACTATGATCTAGTGGAAAGCCTATCAGAAGAGTGAAGAGTGGACAAACCATTACCATTTGCTGATAATACTACATTTTTCTTAGACAGAGTTTTCTCATGTATTTTATATCTGATATTAGGCTAATAAACCACAAATATTTATACAAATATTTTTTACTCATATTAACAAAATTTCAATAATTCTCAATCTGACTTGACATTTTTATAGTTATTATTATTAGGTTTTAAGGCATATTTTGTGTGTTTTTGGTTTATGGTTCCCTGACCTTCAAACCACAAATTTTGATCAGTGCATCTCTATTGCATGTGCGTGAATCAGTATGGCTTTTCTCAGGGTGCTGCAGGGTTGTGGACTGGCTCTACTATGGTAGGGTAGTTATAGATAGCTCATGAAAAATCAGATCTGTAGACCTCTGGAACATGACAAGACTCCTCAAATCTCTGTGTTACACTATTTATCAGTTATCAGACTGCTAGGATAAGCCATGCTTCAATGTGTATACTTACTGGGTGCATTTTTGAAAAGGCATAGTACCAGCCTGCATAGTTATTCCTCTCTGAGTGGGATGTTCCATTTCGGTTTTATTTTTCCAATCCTGTAGTTGCCAGACCAAGCTACTGTCCTTGACTAGCAACTAGAAGTATGCACTCGGGAATGCACTCAATTACTTTATACATGTGGCTCCCTGTCAGTGCACAACGTGTCATATCACATGTATATGTAAATGGGGCAATTCAGTGTGTCACTGATTTAAGATTAGACCTCACTGATTAGTAAAGTGTCGCACTGCCTGCACAAGTTTGGCAACAATAAGAATGTTGCATATGTAGTAAGCAATCTTTCACGGATAACACTGCTCAGTACTCAAATGTAACATTGCGAGTGTTTTATGGAGACACTGTAGAACATTTTATACATGCATTTGTTCATACTGGTTGTCCTGCTCGAGCTGCCCCTGTGTTCTTTATGTGAGGTAGAAACCAACTATGGAACAGTGGAAACACATCCTCTGGAGTGCTGAATCATGCCTGACCATTTGGCAGTCTGTTGTTGGAATCTGGGTTTGGCGCATGCCTGCATGCTACAGTTGGCTTCCATAGTGCCAATTTGAAAGCGTGGTGGAGGAGGTATATTTGTCTTGGTCATGCTCTTCAACTTCTGCGAAGGAAAGTGTACACTTGAGGATATAATAATCTTGTAGAAAACTGTGAGCTTCCAGCTTGTTTTTGGTTTGGCCTGACTATACACGTGTACGTTCCACAAAGAAATTATGTGTAGAGTATGCTGTACGAAATCTCTGACCTTTCATCCCGTTGAGAACTTTTGGGATGGACTGCTGAGAACAGTACTGTTTGCCCAGTGTTCAGGCTTCGCTGATGTTACTGCAGTTATGTTCCATGTTCTAGTGGAAAGCAGTAGTAGAAGTAGGAAACCCAACATTTTGGATGTGATGTTCAGGTGTAAGGTGTCAGCCAAACTCATAATCGAGATGTTGCTCTAGTCATTGAGTGTGACTTTGCTTTCTGGCACAAAAGCTTCTCCAGGGATAGCTCCATCAGCACAGCCATACCAAGCTTTATGCCAAACAACCTAGAGCTGTTTCCTATAAGAAACTCCAGACGAATCAATGGTTTGTAAGCCTGACAATGCATTTAGATTCATATATCCTAAAGCTGGGATTACTTGAATGCTGCTCAGTTAAGTTTTAAACAAGACTGTAGGCTGAGATGCAAATGCGCCCAAGATTGCTGAGTGCAAACAGTCAGGGTTTCACATTACACAAAGAAGAGTTACATATCCCACATCCCACATTGCCGCCCAAGGAGGTTGGGTCCCTTTTTGAGTCTTGGTAATCCCAAGGTTTCTTCCTCATAACACTTAGGGAGTTTTTTCTTTCCACTGTCGCCCTAGGCTTGCTCAATTTGGGATTGGACGTAGATATTGGGAGATAATCTAAATTTGTGAAGTTGCTTTGAGACAATGCTCCATTGTAAAAAGCGCTATATAAATAAATCTGACTTGACTTGACAACTAATACGACGGACCACTGATTAATTGTTTAACATCCAGCAGATCACTGCAACTGGAAGAGTATTCCTAAATACTTTATCTATCTTGTGTTACAGAATGGTACTGGGCATGTGTTCCTCAAACTGATGTGTTAATAATTCATGGCCATCTATTCATGAGAATGGTGGCCAATGACCATATCAGCTGCTGCTTCATATTTAGCTTTTAAAGAGCTAATGAATATTTAACAAAAACAGAAGGTGGGTCATTAGCAGGGGTCCATGGTAGGTCAAATGCTTGGGTTGAGTTTGGGGGGTAAAAAGTTTATGCTGTAACTTTGAAAGACGTTGATATAATCATCACGATGACAGAAATGTTTGGAATAGTTATCAGCTGAAAACAAGTATTTGAGCAAATTAACCTGTCAGTTCTCACTAGAATGCACAGATCCCAGTTTTTCACTTCAGATTCCAATATCTGAACTCTGAGTGTTGACCAATACCAATACCGATTGGATATCAGTGGATATCTAAAGTCTAACATGAGGCTGTAACCAAAGCTACAGAATAATGAAAATGAAAACATGAGATTGAACGAGGTTGAACAAGAATGAAGCATTACAAAAACTGTATTATTAATATACAGTACTTTTGAATAATGCAGCAGTAAAAAACTGAAACTGAAGAAACAGAAAACTAGCCTAAGGGGTGCTCCATAAATAAGAGACTGGGCAAAAATGGCCTGCATGGCAGAGTTCCAAGACGAAAACCACTACTGAGCAAAAAGAACATTTAAGCTCGTCTCAGTTTTTCCTGAACACATCTTGATGATCCCCAAGACTTTTGATAAAACATTCTGTGGACTGACGAAACAAAAGTTGAACTCTTTGGAAGGTGTGTCTCATTTACATCTAGTTGTGTTCCATACATTTAATTATTGAGGGAAATGACCCAATATTACATATTAGTGAGAGGCAAAAGTATGTGAACCTTTGTTTTCAGTATCTGGTGTGACCCCCCTGTGCAGCAATAACTGCAACTAAATGTTTCCTGTAACTGTTGATCAGTCCTGCACACCGGCTTGGAGGAATTTTAGCCCATTCCTCCGTACAGAACACCTTCAGCTCTGGGATGTTGGTGGGTTTCCTCACATTAGCTGCTCGCTTCAGGTCCTTCCACAATATTTCGATTGGATTAAGGTCAGGACTTTGACTTGGCCATTCCAAAACATGAACTTCATTCTTCTTTAACCATTCTTTGGTAGAACGACTTGTGTGCTTAGGGTCATTGTCTTGCTGCATGACCCACCTTCTCTCGAGATTCAGTTCATGGACAGATGTCCTGACATTTTCCTTTAGAATTCTCTGATATAATTCAGAATTCATTATTCTATCAAAATCTCCTTCGTTCGTGCAATGGCACACTTCCACAAATGTGTTGTGAAGAGCAGACTTTAATGGATCCCTTTTTTAAAAATAAAATTGGGTGCCAACTCACACCTGATTGTCAACCTGAAAACACCTGACTCTAAGTTCACCTTCAACTTAACTGCTAATCTTAGAGGTTCAAATACTTTTGCCACTTACTAATATGTAATATTGGATCATTGTCCTCAATAAATAAATGAGCAAGTACAATATTTTTGTCTCATTTGTTTAACTGGGTTCTCTTTATCTACTTTTAGGACTTGTGTGAAAATCTGATGATGTTTTAGCTCATATTTATGCATAAAAATAGAAATTCCAAAGGATTCAGAAACTTTTAAGCACTACTATAAATGGAACTAAGAATTCTGCTGTCTGCTGTCCGGCCATCTGTTCGTGACCTCAAGCTGAAAAACACTTGAAAAAAAAGTCCAGCTCTGAATCACTTAAGAAAACCAAAATGAAGACTTTGGAGTGGCCTAGTCAAAGTCCTGACCTGAATCCTATGGAGATGCTGTGGCATGACCTTAAAAAGGCCGTTCATGCTGGAAAACCCTCCAATGTGGTTGAATTACAACAATTCTGCAAAGATGAGCAGCCAAAATTCCTCCACAACACTGTAAAATACTCATTGCAAGTTATCACAAACGCTTGGGTGCAGTTGTTGCTGCTAAGGGTGGCCCAACCAGTTTAGGTTTGGGGGCAATCACTTTTTCACACAGGGCCATGTAGGTTTGGATTTTTTTCTCCCTTAATAATAAACACCTTCATTTAAAAACTGCATTTTGTGTTTACTTGTGTTGTCTTTGACTAATATTTCAATTGGTTTGATGTTCTGAAACACTGAAGTGTGACAAACATGCAAAAAAATCAGGAAGGAGGCAAATACAGTTTCTCACCACTGTGTCTGTTTTGTCTGTGCTTGAACTGATTGCAGCAGCCAGTATACCAGTATACACGTCCCAATCAGTCTATTCTTTTACAGCCCACACTAATCCCACCGCAATGTAATACAATGTTGTGTTAATACTCTTCCAGCTGCTCCGATTAGGGATCGCCACGGTAGACCATCCTGATCTGCATAGTAGATTTGGCACAGGTTTTGTGCAGAGTGCCAGTCCTAATGCAACCCGTATCTACTTATGTAGGCTTGGAACCGTCACTGAGAGTGCCCTGGCATGTGTGCACCACCCGTTTGACCACCCGACCTTCACTTTGCAAGCCCCGTTTGCAAGTCCCATCCAGGATTTGAACCCAGGCCCTCTTCCACTGCTGTTTCAAGCAGCTGGCTTTACCCACTGATCTAACGCAACTGCAGGAGTGTAAAGTACTGTATTAAATATGTAAATAAAAACACGTGAAATGTTTTACAGTAAACAAATTGGTGGTAGTCACATGGGTAATAAATGTGTCTACCGTTGAATCAGCTAGTGTTTCACATATACAGTGTGGCAAAAAAGTATTTAGTCAGCCACTGATTGTGTAAGTTCTCCTACTTAGAAGATGAGAGAGGTCTGTAATTTTCATCAAAGGTACACTTCAACTATGAGAGACACAATGAGGAAAAAAAGTCCCATTGTAGGATTTTTAAAGAATTGAATTGTAAATGATGGTGGAAAATAAGTATTTGTTCAATAAATTTGGTTCAACTCAATACTCTGTAACATAACCTTTGTTGGCAATGACGGAGGTCAAATGTTTCCTGCAAGTCTTCACCAGTTGGCACACACTGTAGCTGGTATGTTGGCCCATTCCTCCATGCAGATCTCCTCTAGAGCAGTGATGTTTTGGGGCAACACGGACCTTCAACTCCCTCCACAGATTTTCTATGGGGTTGAGGTTTGGAGACTGGCTAGGCCACTCCAGGACCTTGAAATGCTTTTTACGGAGCCACTCCTTCATTGCCCGAGCGCTTTGTTTGGGATCATTGTCATGCTGGAAGACCCAGCCACGTTCCATCTTCAATGCTCTCACTGATGGAAGGAGGTTTTGGCTTAAAATCTCACGATACATGGCCCCGTTCATTTTCCATCAACATGGATCAGTCGTCCTGTCCCCTTTGCCGAAAGAACAGCCAAAGCATGATGTTTCCACCCCCATTGCTTCACAGTTAGGTATGGTGTTCTTGGGATTGCAAACTCAGAATTCTTCTTTTGCCAGTTGAGTTCGTTTTTTTACCAAAAAGTTCTATTTGTTGGTTCATCTGGACCACAGGATATTCTCCATCCTTCTTCTGGATCATCCAAATGCTCTCTGGCCAACTTCAGACAGACCTGAACATTTGTACTGGCTTAAGCAGGGGGGACCACGCCTGCACTGCAGGAGCGGAGTCCCTCTCGACATAGTGGCTACTGCCCCAGGAACGAAGGGAGAGTTATCAAGGCTTGTATGTCTTCCATTTCTTTACAATTTACTCTCACGTTGATTTATTCACACCAACCTGCTGCCTATTGTAGTATTCACTCTTCCCAGCCTGACTGAAGTGGTCTACAATGTTCTCCTGGTGTTCTCGACAGCTCTTTGGTCTTGGCCATGGTTTGAGTTTGGAGTTTCTGGGACTGTTTTTGGGCTGTGGACAGGTGTCTTTTATACAGATAATAGGTCAAACAGGTGCCATTAACACAGATAAACGGTGGAAGTGGAAGACCGAAGGCTCTTAAAGAATAAGTAGAGTTACAGAGTCTGTAAGAGCCAGAAATCTTGCTGTTTGTGGGTTGACACCAAATACTTATTTTCCACCATGATCTACAATTAAATTCTTTAAAAATCCTACAATGTGATTTCCTGGATTTTTTTTTCTCATTTTGTCTCTCATAGTTGAAGTGTACCTATGATGAAAATTACAGACCTTTCTCATCTCATCAAGTCGGAGAACTTGCACAATCAATGGCTGACTAAATGCTTTTTTGCCCCACTGTACCTTTAGAAACAGACACCTTACTTAGCCATAGATACCAGATGTGGTTTTAACACGTTTATTAACAGCTAACTTAAGTGTACAATACATTTAGAAGTAGGAAGTAGTGTCACTAGAACTGAGAAACTACCAACAGTGTTGGTTATGTGTTTACTTAGTAACTCAAACCTCAAACGTCCTTGGCAAGCTACCACTGTTTTGTCCTTGAGTGGGCTTTTAAACTGCTCAGCATAGTGATAATTCAGTCTGGATAATCATGACTCTGATAAAAGTGAAAGTGTATTTTATTGTTGTTTATTTCATAAATAACCTAAATTATGTGAAGCTATGACCTGCTATAAAGTACAGCAGCCGAATACAGTGCCACTTGTCTCTCCTACTCTCCATGTAGGTGTGTTTTCTTTTTATCATATAGATCAGCTGTAGTTTATGGGTTGACAGTCTTATCAAATGAAAAGTGCTGTGTTTTATTTCATTACATTTATGTCACATCCAAAAACTCTAATCTGTTAAGAGTTACAGCGACACTGTACAGACGTGCCACACTGAATCACTAGTGACTTGTACATAATACAGTGGTACCTCGGTTCTCGACCACCTCAGAACTGTTTTGATTAGAAAACACTGTCTTGGCTCTCGATGTTTGCTCGGTACTTGGTGCACTTGCTTAAACTTGTATGAGTCGGGACGTGCGACTTGTTTCAGCTGAAACTCAATTCTTGATTCATGATTAAGTACACAGTGATTGAGGTTCACAATAGCCCTTGCTTAGAGATCTCTGTAATGTTTTTCTTTATTTTTCCATTTACAGCACAATATTATTAGTGCAAAAACATCTCCATGGATACTCTAAAGGTTAGTTTATAAGAACCAACCAAAAGCAAAACAGGAATTGCTCCAGAATACAGGCTGCATTTAGCTTAGCAGCTATGAGTGCTCTTAGTTCACCAATAGAGTAAGTGTTTTGCTTTTACTTTTCACTTTCAATCCATTACTCCACCAAATTACATTAGAGTTTTCAAAGCTTTATTATAAAATAAGCTTTGTGTCAGTGATTTTTGGCCAATTATAGGTTAATGTAAGTGTTTTAATCATTAGCTTACTTATAGTTACTTTTCATTGGCTCTACTTTGATACAGTATAGACCACTCTACCAAATACTCGTTAAACTCTTCGTTTCATGATACATTCAACTTCTTATGGATTGGTCAGACTATATCCCCTTCGTAAATCAGGGAGTACATGTACAGTACAACTTCATTAATGCATATAATGCCTCATACAGTGGGGATTTTTTGGGTGTCTGGAACGGATAATTCAATTTACGTTGTTCTTTATGGGAAAAATTTGCCTTCTGGAATTAATTGATGATAAGAGGTACCACGGTACTGCGTGATTTCCTTTATATTCGGCTAGACTTAATTCGGTTTTCTGTCACCTCTGACTTGCTCTTAAGGGTCAACTTTTGTAAAGCTGGGTCTAGATGACTGTGGTATTTGGTATCTAATAAAATTGTATTTGAATCGATTGTTGACCCATGTATGACACAGGTAGAATAAGGTTTAACAGCATTCTTTCTAAATTAAAGAACCATTTAGCATGAAGCTGACTTTTTCAGAAGCACCCAAGCCATACACATGAATGATTCGCTAATGGAAAGTGCAGGATTTTGGTAATGACAGTGGAAGCATTTATTTGACCCTGTTTTAGAGCAGAAATTATAGCTTAATTCAATTAGCAGTTTTTAACCGTGCAACATTTAATTCCAGTTCGTTGACTTGGCCCAGCACCTGTTTGTGCCAGGAGGCGTGGGTGCTTGTATGCATGTGAATTAATGAAGTAGCTTTATTGAGTGGAAGCGAGACTGAGAGAGTGGCCTCACTCATCTAATTTCGTACAGGAAACCTACAAGACCAATGCAGCTATGGGTAGAATCATTTTAGTTTCATGTGCAACCTTGTGTATCTATCTCTTTCTCAAACCTCTCAAAACATCTTTCAAAAGGGTTTTGTGCTCCACTGCTTGTCTGTTTTGACCTCGACTTTAATGTGACGCCAGGTATGTTTGGTATATTGGAAGGTTTTCCTTTTTCTATCTGTATTACTCAGTTAGTGTGTCGTTCTGTATGCACCTTGTGTTTTGTTCGCATGTTTTTACTTACATCCCTTGGGAAAAAAAAAAAAAAAAGATCCCATTGTTAGACCACTGTTCAAGTGTCATCATTCTTGGAAGCTTGCCAGCCCTGTTAGCAGACAGACAACAGCTGGGAAGTGGGATAACAGGAAGGAACTGTGGCCTGTCAAAATATCAACCCCCCCCACCTGAGAGCTTTTGGATAATGTTGTTCTGAATGCATGTGTAAAAGAAATAGACTGATTATATTTTTCATGTAATGGATTTGAGGATTTTATGTATTTGAGTCAACATGGCAGTACATCAGTTCAGTATAATAAAACTAACAAAGATTTGAGTATTCTTTTTTCCAATACCATGTACCAGTATCCAGTACAGCTAACAAAGCGCCCAACATTGATCAACACCTGATACCTTATATCTTTCTTCTCAATGTGAGTAGATCCTGGCCAGCAGAGGTGGTGTATTGATTTTTGTAATGGTACATTCAAAAGTATGATGGAATCCATGCTTTAAAGAATTTAGGTTATTTTACGAACTTCAGTATTAATATAGTTTTCCTAATAAAGTTCTTGGTGATTGTGTGTATATGCCCAATGCAGGAACCAAGTCTACACAGGGTGCCAGTTCATTGCAGGGCACATGCACACACTCACACTGGGACACTTGTTAACCTAACACATGTTTTTGGAATATGGGAGGAAACTAGAGTACACAGGGAAAATCAACACAGACACAGGGGATCTTGGACCTGAGTCTCTGGGGATGTGAGACGACAGCACCAACTACTGCACCACTGTGCTGGCCCAACAATTATCTATATTAAACTACAAATTCATTCATTTATTTTAGTACCCCCTTAATCCAGTTCCAGTTTGCTGGGGAGCCTGGGGCTAAACACCAGTGCAAGGCGCAAGTTGGGAACCAATGCTTCACTGGGCACCAGCTCATCTCAGGGACATATAAAGGACACACAGCATACTTACATTTACAGCATTTAGCAGACGCCCTTATCCAGAGCGACTTACAATTGATACAGTCTTACAATCCAAGCAATTGTGGGCTAAGGGTCTTGCTCAAGGACCCAACAGTGGCAGCTTGGCGGAGTTGGGATTTGAACCCTGGACCTTCTGGTCCAGAATCCAGTACGTTAACCGCTAGGCTACCACAACCGCTAGGCTACCACGCAGGGCTCATGCGTGCGCGCACACTCACACTTGGGTCATTTGTTAACCTAAAACACAAGACCAGAACCAAACCTAGAGAGGGCACACTTAACCTAAAAATGGTAAATATCTGATTAATGGAGTTATGATTGACCCCACTATGATGGATTGGCACCCTGTCTAGGGTAGTTCCTGCCTTGCGCCCTATGCTGCCGGCTAGCCATTTGCTCCCCCGCGACCTTGTCCAATATTAAGCGAATAAGAAAGTGAATGAATGATTGACCCTATGTCATCCCTAACAGGGACAAGGGTCTTTTCTAAAGAAGATCTGGCTGGATGACATTGTGATATTGTAGGCTAAAGAGAACTAAATGATTAATTTTTACTCAAGCAATGTAAACATTGTAGCTAGAAAGAGAAGTAAGGAACTGGTCTAATTGTATTTAATAACAGATCTTTTATGAGGAATATGACCATTTTTAATGGAAACACTAAGTTTTAGTCTTAGATCATTACTATGTGCTGTCTGAAACCTCTCATATAGTGAATGATTCTTATGTTAATAATCCTGTGAGAGTTGGATTTCTGCAGTTGTCTGATTATTCAAATGGGTATGTATGTATAAAGCTAGCTAAATCTAGAAATCAGGTTAAGAAATCTGATAAAGCGAGCCGGATTTTAACTCAGTAATCAGATTTCTCAGAGCATGTATATGCATACTATGATTTCTGTCAGTTTTCTCAGTCTGCGCATGTATGCTAACATAAGAGAGAGTGTACCATGGTTGCCAGGTATGCTTATTCTAAGAGACTTTGCTACCTTTGGAATTAAAGGTAGCAACTCTGAAATGTAGTATATGCTCGAGAAAATAAAGAACTTGATTATTTAATGTTACAGTTTGAAGTTTATGTCACATCTTTCTGTTAGATTGTCGGCTGGTTGCAGAAATCGGGTGCAAGTAAACTTGTTGAAATTAAATTCAAGTAAACACACTCAGTTGTACTCAAATACCTTAATGACCCAAGACCTTCTATGCTGGCCTTTGGATGTTCTTTACAGAACTTGGTACCAGCATACACTGGTTCAGAACCTCTGTGAAAAGTAGTGAGAAGAGAAATGTAATGTAATCATAGCTGTATTGTAATGAGTAGTTGTGTTCTGTGAAACAGGACTAATGACTTGTATTACATTATTGGTGGTCAGATTTGTACACGTGGTTCTTTGTATTATTTGCATAATTTGGTGCTTTTAAAAGTCTTTCTCTGTAGTTCTCTAATACATAAAATCCTCTAGTGTTAATGTTGACTGTCATTCTGATTGGGAGCGTGTGCTATCATTGGGGCAGAGCTATTACACAGGGGATGGCGCACTACCCAATAGAAGAGGGATTCACTACAAAATCTATCTCTTCCTTGTAGTTTAATGTAGGAGAAATGGCCTATTTAAACATTTCGAGCCCTTAATTATTGAAGACTTATCCTTTGTCTTGCTAATTCAATGCTTCTTTTAAATGCTAAATAGAAACACGATTAGACTAAATAAATGCATAAGCCAGCACAGTACTGAACCAAATAACTTAAAACATAAACAAGAAACTCCGGGTTTAATGTGGTAGTGCCAGTATAAACTCAATGCTAACAGCCTATTCATAGGGGTATCCTAATCTAGCGTTTCTGTGTATCTGTTGATGCCAGTCTAATATTTATTTTTCTGAGTATGTACAGTTGCATGGTTCATTTTGAAATTACATTATAATTTATAAAACCACTCCATATATCTAATATAATTTGCCCATCAATTAACGTGCCTCACAGTGACAGAATAATCTTGGCTTAAACAGCTACAATGTACAATAACTGCCACTGATAAGAAAATGTGTAAAGATAACCAAAACAAGTCAGACAGGATATTGTAATCTCTTTAGAAAAATGGTCTATTTCTTTTAAGGAATTCTAATTGTAAGCTGGATCCTCATACCAGCGTGAGACAAACAGACTCTTTGTATGTATGAATTGGTGCATGTACAATCAATGGATTTGATATCATCATGAATCTAACAAACTGTACAGCGGTGCTGCCTCTAGCTCATTATTTCTACTATTCATTCATCAAGCTGTGCTCTGTCTCCATTATCAACCAGCATTTCTATAAAAATCCAGCCGACTCAAATGCTGTGTTGTTCAAAGAGATATTGCCTGTATAAACTACTGACCACACACTGTTTGCCCTCTCTAAACATGCCAGCAAAGACCCTTACAAAGTGGAAACACTTTTGTTTTTGTTTTATTTTTAACATTAGTATTGTTTTGTTGGTTTGTGTAGTGTTACTCTTTCCATATTCCATATTTTAAAAATGTAAAGCAGGCATATACAGTATACAATACAAATCTATCAAAAAATCTCCCTGAATCGGGCTCAGTACTGATCTTTTTGGTTGTATTTAGACATCAATACCAATCACCTAAGTTTAGCTAACTTCATGGCACCTAGAGTGTGGTGGGTTCCTGTTTAAGCCTAATTTTGAACTCTGTACTCTGAAGTTGGGTACGGTGTGAGATTCTTTTCTCTTCGTCTGACATTTACATTTAGATATTTGGCTGATGCTGTTAGGCAAAGTGACTTACAATAATCTTACAATGTACAATCAGAGCAATTATGGGTTAAGGGCCTTGCACAAGAATCCAACAGTGGCAACTTGGAACTGCTGGAATTCGAACCCTGGACCTCCTAGTTAGTAGTTCAGTGCCTTAACCGCTGTGCCACCACAGTTCGAGAGATATTTCTCACACGTATTTCTCAGCATGTACAGTAGTCTTAACCTTCTTCACACCCTCATATGGCCCCTGGCATATAGAACCTGGCAACTGTGCCCATGTGAGATGATTACTAGTATCACACAGGCATAATATGCATGACTGAAGATGGTTTATGGAGTTCACAGGGACCTACTTTTTGACAGAGCTGAGTGGACTGATTTATGAGTTGTTTGTTTACCCTACTTGTGTCTGTGTCTGGTTTTGTATTGCAGTGCTGGCTAGTTTTCGGGGGACGGTACAGAATGGCTTGCCCCTGGAGATTGGAGACACGGTACAGATCCTGGAGAAATGTGATGGTAAGGCAATTCTATTGTTAAAGCTTTAGTTAAGGATCCATGCTGGAACTGAGAAGCCATCCTTTAGTTAATCCTACATTAGGCTATTCCAGCTATTGAACATTTTGGCTTGCATTTAACATGACTAAATGACTCAAAGTCTTGTGTGTGTGGCACCCAGACTGAAAATGCTGACAGTTTATGGTCAATGTTTACATTCGGTAAGCCCAGGTGAACATACTCTGTTCACATATGTTTCATTTTACTGTGGCTTTAACACTATAAACTGGTGATAATTGGAAACGCAATAAAATTGATTTATTACTGTAATACTTCCCAATACTTAACAGTTTCATGCTATTATAGTCTAGTATGGTCCCATGAAAAAACATATAGATACTACTCTGTGACCCTGATCTTGCCTCAGGCATGTCCTTGTTTCCTGTTTCCATTCTTTGAAGACAAACTCCTCCATGCTCAGGGTGCATACGTCTGACTTCCTGTTTTTGAGTGTTAGAAAGCCGGCTGCTGGTTGGTCTAGTTAACCACCATGACAAGGAAAGGAAATTACTTATGTTAGATGTGTAGCTGATATGCAAGGCAATGAGGTCACGCCGTTCCTCACGTTATCTTTTCACACCATCTTTCATTTTAATGAGTGTTTTGATGTAATAGACTGTCATATGGACTGGTACACTTGAGTCCTGTCTCAAATACCCTATTGTTAGCAAATGCAAACAACACATTTACATTTACAGCATTTAGCAGACGCCCTTATCCAGAGCGACTTACAATTGGTACAGTCTTACAATCCAAGCAATTGTGGGTTAAGGGCCTTGCTCAAGGACCCAACAGTGGCAGCTTGACACGGGTGGGATTTGAACCCTGGACCTTGTGGTCCATAGTCCAGTACCATACCCGCTTGGCTACAACATCAACACTAGAGGTGGCCGCATCAATTGCCTGCAAATTGGCAGTTACTGGAAGTTTACTGTGGGTTTAGATTTTTCACAAATGTACATGAGCTGATGTTTTGTCATAAGGAGGTCCATGTGCTTCAGATTCAGCCACCAGAAACTCTGAAAGTCAGACCCTTGAGGGGGCCAATATTAAAAAAACAGGGGGCGACAAACTTTACAGTATACAAATGACAGTATTCACATGTTTTATTACAAAATCTAAAACGATCCGAACGTCAGACATCTCTCACCGACCACTTTCCACTCGAAACAGCCATAAAATGGCAAGCCTTGTAAAGCCACATGGGTGTCGTCAGGGCATTTTACCGGGGCTCAAACCCCACATGTTTTGAATATAGACCCAGATATAATTTAGTTCATATGTAACATTACAGCTAATATTTAAAATGAAAGTCTTCATATTGCTTTTAATATAACAGCCCAAATTGGTGCAAGTCTCTGTTAGGTCTGTGTGTGCTTTTGTGTCCTTGTCCATGTTGGTGTGATGGTAAGAGAAGTTCATAATGATGTGAATTCTGGCTCTTTTTGGTGAGTTGACTCTTTCGGCTACGAAGTGGCTCTTCATTTTATAACTTCTAAGTTATATTTGCTACTCGTGGTATGTTGTATGCTTTTGGCCAAATCATTCAAATGCGCAAACCTGCGATATTCTATTGTAAAAATAAATTGTCCTCGTTTCAAATACATCACAAAATATTTGCACGGAGATGGACGAATAAGGAACTAAAAGAGCCTACTACTTTAGCTCTACTCACTCGAAGAAAGTCAGACTTATGTGTCCATAATGTATGCCTTTGAAACATGGTTGCCACAGATAAATAAATAATTTGAGCATTACACTGAAAGATGGAAGAGACAAAAGCAACCTAATCTAACCGATTATAAATGCGGAAACTAATGGATGCAAGAGTTGCTATGGAGATGATATGATGAAACATAGGAAGAACGCAAGCTGATCCTGTAAACAAACTATTTGGCACCATTTAGCAACTGTGATGTGTCAATAACAGGGTTCTTGTCTGAAGTCTGCTGTCTTTTGACTGGTCCAGCGGTGCTTCAAGGCAGAAATTACACTATGTTAACAGAACACTATAATTGAGGCCAAAGTCAATTCACTTGAATATTTAATCCCTCATCATGCAAAAAATGGTTTTATCCATTCAGGTGTACAGTAAAAACAAACCAATGTTATCTGTTGACAAACGACGTTAAAATGAGGCATGCAGTAAAATGTCAGCGACACACCAATGTGAAGCGAAACAAGTCCAAAGCTTCATTCCCGCAAGGAAAATTTGGCGCTTATTGGTTTGATTTTGACTCCTTTGTACTCGAAATGTTCTACAAAGTTTGCAGAGAATGTCCTACCAAGGCAGACTAAAGTGGTTCTTTTTTGTCAGAAATACAACTTTTAGAACACAGCCACTCGAGGGTCACGACAAATCTCTTTGTCAAGTGTGCAGAGCAGCGAATAAGCCACTGGCACATCTGGACCACTGGACCTGTACATATGACGAATGAACGTTATCCAAGTTAGTCACAACAGCATATCACACAGTTAAAAGAGAAAGACCTTTCACGTCTATCCACTTGCGATAGAGCTTTAAATTTAAAATGTACTGGAACATGGTAGCCAGTACTGTACTGATATGGCTTGCAGAAGGTAAGCTGATATCCGATAACTTATGCATGT
The DNA here is from genome assembly GCA_025084515.1 of Ancistrus triradiatus. Classification (NCBI taxonomy): domain Eukaryota; kingdom Metazoa; phylum Chordata; class Actinopteri; order Siluriformes; family Loricariidae; genus Ancistrus; species Ancistrus triradiatus. Next base: position 54,020 of record JAJAGP010002234.1, read on the forward strand.
AAATGATAATGTTAGATAATTACATAAGATAATTTAATTTAACGTGAATGTATAATAAAATAGAAATACAACTCAGTGGTGGGAATTTCAGCAGTTGTATTTAAATATGTTGTTTCAATCATTAGGTCACCCATGGTGATCTGAGGTTTTTTTTTTCGGTATGATGTTATGAAACTTTTTCTTAGAGTAGAAAGAAAATAAGGTACTTTAGGTAAAAGTATATTGTGAGAATGTATTCAATTATTTTAGAACAAATAATCTTAATTAAATATATTAGCTTCTGATGAAATCTGATGAATCTGCTCACGTTAGAGAGGCAAATCCCCACCCAACTTTTAGCTAACAGACAGACAGGCAGATATTACATTGACATCACTGAAAGTTTGTAGGTGTTGAGTATATAAGGTCAAAGAATTTTCCCGTAAGACATAAAGGCAATAGAGATCCTGCTTTATATATATTTATTATTCAAATCATTTTCCAGACAAAGTATATTTGTTATATTGGCTATGACTTTGTAGTTAAAGATCTAATAGAGCTATTGGAACTAATTTAACTAATCTGTGACCATTTGTATTTATTTACTTTAATTGTATTTAATTTCAGCTTTTATTTCCCAATGGTTTGAAACATTTTGAACAAAAGATGCTTGTTGCTTAATTTTGCATATATATATATATATATATATATATATATATATAAAGTAAACCAAGTATTTTGAATAAAATTGGAGTGTCGTTGATCTTTTTGTCATAACATTATATCACAATGGCATTGGTGCACATACATAATGCCATACAGGTACATGATGTGAGAACATATAGACAATGGGAATAATTAGTTGGATAGTTTAAGAAATGTAAATCAGAAAAAATATGTAAGTAGAGATGCACAGAATTTTTTACACACTGAGCCACAATGAAAACCAAAAGATTTGTTTGTTTGTTTAAATGTGCTTTCATTTGTATTCTATGAACGAGATGTAATAATAAATTGTTATTATTCAGACTTCACCCGAACAGTGATTACAGAGTGTACTGTTGAATAGCTGCTGCTCGAAGTAAATGCGTCTGCGCTGATTAGCACAGGAGAAAGGAAGCGAACGGTGTTTTAAATGACTGCATTTTCTCATTTTAATTAACATTAATATTATATTTTAATTGAACACTTAAATATTCATGTATTTACATGTATTTCTCTGGTTCTAACATTCCATATTCTTTCCCAGACACCCTTGCACGACCCAGCCATGTGCTGGAGGTAATTGCATTTGCCAGTGTATTAATTCCTCTCAGCTGTCCTTCATTTCCTTAATCACATCCTCTGCTATTTAAACCTTCTGGTTATAGTGGATGGTGGCAAAGTTATATGCCACCTTTTTTTGGTCATGAGAGAAATATGAGCGATATGAGAGAGAGTCACGCCAACAAATCTCATTGAATTGAATTTGAATTGAGAGAGAGATGAGCTTGTGACTTTTGACTCACCTGTCCCTGGCCTGAGAAGTCTTCAGTCAGCCATTGTTGCATGGCATTTAGACCAATCATTGCCTAACAATGGCTTTACTGATTAAGAATGCACCGCCATTCAGTCTAGACCCCATACACCATTTCACCCTCAGTATGTGAATTTGGAGCGGGACACATAACCGTGAACATTCATTGCTAGTGACGTTTGTAACATTAAAGCTGCAAGTATGTTTCTTTATTGTTTTCTAATTTGCATTCTGTGTTACTCTTTAGAGCTTTGTGACAAACGACATTAAATTAGATAACCTAAAGGTTAGATGGAACCCTACGCGACCTTCTGTGGGAGTGTATGAAATTAAAGTAGTTTTGCCTTAATTTGGTTAACTCCCCTGCATTACTGTTATTTGGTGCCATTTTTTGGGTCTGCTTCAAATAGGACATTCGTCAGAGACGTGACTTTCTGACATGCAAATGTGAATGTTTTGTCTTTGCAGGTTGGTACAGAGGCTTTGTACTCAAGAACCCAAATGCCAAGGTGAGCTCAAAAGACATTTGGCTTTTATAGAGCATTTTATATATGCATTTTTTTAAAGGTAGAAATGCTTTCTTTTTCTCTGACCTCATTATTAGAAGCACTACTTGCACGTCTCTGTTTTTTAGGGGATTTTCCCAAGCAGCTACATTCATTTGAAAAATGCTCAAATCAAGAATAAAGGGTGAGTAAAGCAATCCAGTGCCCCCGCTCAGGCAGGAAGCTCTTTCATTAGAGCTGTCACTGCTCACACCCTTTGTGTGAACCTTTAACCGATAAATAAAGTGTGACTGACTTGTTTAGGCGTGATTGTGCTACTTGTTTCTAGCTCGTGAGTGATTTACTGTGTTGAGAATGTGCTTCGTCTCAATATATTCTGTCCAAATTTCAGCTAAAAATGTTACTGCAGTGTCTCCATTTATTCATTGATATGCAGGGCAACCGAACTCCAAAGATTTGAAAATTCAATGCAAGACATCAAATTCATTTAACTTCAGTAGATGATGTACTGTACCACTTTTTGCCTATGCCTAGAGTAACATATAAACTTTTATTTTAATCAGTCATTAATTGTTATGTAATGTTTTTAATCTTCTACTGTAGAATCTAGTGTCATAAGAAACTGGATGTGAGACAATACCTTAGTCACATGCAGTTAAAAAAGAAACATTTGATGGGGGAACATACACATGTATATAAGGAATGCATTAGAACATTACATTTACAGCATTTAGCAGACGCCCTTATCCAGAGCGACTTACAATTGATACAGTCTCACAATCCAAGCAATTGCTGGTTAAGGGTCTTGCTCAAGGGCCCAACCGTGGCAGCTTGGCAGAGGTGGGACTTGAACCCTGAACCTTTTGGTCCAAAGTCCAGTACCTTAACCACTAGGCTACCACAGTCCCTCATGAAAGGAACATGGTAGAGAGACCCACCCAAGATTCCAATAATGGGCATGAGGGTCAGTCTGAGAGTCCCCAGCACTGCAATATCATGCTGACGTCATTGAAAGTACTGTAGGTAGGGTGGTTGGAATACGCCAGAACAGATTAGAAATTTTCCCTAACAGGTATTTGTTACCTGATTATTTGCTATTAGTGGTAATATTAATGTTCAATGAAAAATATTGTAATATTTTGCAATAATATAATGCTATATTTGTATCATCGTCCAGTCCAGTAGATAGGAATGCTTTGGATGTGTTGTCTATGAAGAAATTATGTCCCATTTTACCCTACAGGCAGTTTGAAACAGTGGTGCCAAAGGAAGATTCAGTCATCACAGAGATGACATCCACATTGCGGGAGTGGGGTACCATGTGGAAGCAGCTTTATGTGGTACAACTCATAGCTAACACACATACAAGCCCAAATCAGAAAATGTTGGGGGGAAAAAAGCAAAAAAACAAAAAGACATCGTGTTTCAAACATTTACTTTGACTGTTATTTTATTGTAGACAGTATGAACCCAAGATATGTCATGTTTTGTCTAGTTTTGGCACCAAGGATACCAAGTGATACCAAGTGTTTCAGGTGATACCAAGTGTTATTTTGTCCCATTCTTCCTGCAAACACGTCTTAATGTGTGCAACAGTATGGGTTTGCCATTGTCACATTTTTGTTTCAAAATTCTCCACACATTCTCTGTTGGGGACAAGTCAGGATTGCAGGCAGGCCAGTCCAGTACCAAAACTACCTTCTTCCACATCCTTTAAGAGGACTGACACAGACCCTGGCTTTTGGGATTGTTGCTGGCAGTAGTCTGGATGGTGCTTTTCGTCTTTGGTCCAGTTTCATTCAAAATCTGTAATACTGATTGGTCTGACCACGATACACATTCCCACTGTGTTATGGTCCAGCCCAGATGCCTCTGAGCCCAGAGAAGTTGGCACTGTTTCTGAACATGATTAACATAAGACTTCCTTTTTGCACAGTCAAGTTTTAAGTGCCATTTATGAATAACTCCGTATTGTAGTGCTTGAGAAAGGTGTGGTAGAGTAATCCCTTGCACTTGCCATCATATCAGCTATTGATGAATGTTGATTCTGATTCGGAGTCTATGGGTAATTTGTTCTTTATGCACTGAAAATTCTCCAGAGTTCGTGAATCGTTTAATGATATCACTGTAGAGGAAGAAATATGGAAATCCCTTCCAGGGTTTCTTGAGGAACATTGTTTTAAACATTTAATTAATTTTCTCATCAATTTGTGGACAAACTGTAGATCATCTGCCCATTTTTGTTCCTCAAATACTCTTTTGTGGATAGTGCTTTTTTTACCAAATCATGATAACAATCACCTGTTGACGTCACCTGTTTATTTATTTATTTATTTATTTTGACCTTCTTGCTAGCCCTAAATTGTGCCCATCCCAAATTTTTTGGAATGTATTGCAGACCTGAAATGCAGGAATGGATGTTCATACCACCTGCAATGAAATTAAAGGCAAAGTAAATATAAAACACATTGCATTTTTTAAATTTGCCTTTCTCATACTTTCCCAGCTTTTTCTAATTTGGGGTTGTACATATCATGCATATGTCTATATATAGAACCATGTGTCTGATTTCTGTAGAGAAGACTGAGAGTACAAGTGAGCTTTCTAGCACCTTTTTCACTGTAACTATGAGGATGTGTCTCTAGTGATGACAAAGCCGTGAAGAAATAATAGTAGACTCCTCCATCTGCCACTGAATGTGCTGTTTGTGGACTCTCATATTTCTGCAGAAGAACGAGGGCGACCTATTCCACAGGCTGTGGCATGTGATGAATGAGATCTTGGATCTGCGACGGCAGGTTCTGGTTGGTCACCTGACCCATGACCGCATGAGGGATGTCAAACAGCACATTACGGCACGGCTAGACTGGGGAAATGAGTGAGTGATGCTCTCTCAATCTCTCAACACTCGTATGCCAACACAGAGCTGTCTGCAGTTGTTCTACACATTTTCAGCCCAACAGACATGATTCCAACCGCAAAGTGCTGCAGATATGAATCAAAAAGGCAGTAACATCAGGGGCTTTAGGCAGGGTTGCTCATTTTTGACCCATTACAATGATGCCATTAAGTGCACACAGCTGTATTTTTCATATAAATGTTCAACATGTATTTTGAACACACTACAATAATATGTGAGCGTGTGCACAACTAAAAGTTGGAACACTTTGCACTGTAAGACCACTAATCTCATGACCACAACGGTTTGGGCAGTCTCATAGCTTGCTCTCACTGACTGATACACACACACACACACACACACACTTGTCGACCTACAAGTGTGACGACCTACCAACATTTCTGCATTTGTTCCTCACAGAGATAGATATACCAATATACTGTATACAGTGTTTCTCTGTCTGTAGGTTTTGTTTTATGTGTCAACAACTGTCAAGGCAATTGAAAATTGGCCTTAGTCTGTTTAGTTTTTCCCCATCATTAGAACTGCAGTCATATTTTGTTCTAGTACTCACTCTTTCCATATGTCCTATGTTCTTTTTGTAATGAATGCATTTTTTAATGGACATCCCTGCACACTAATTTCTGGCTTCTGCTTAAGCAATTTGGGTTTGTTTTTTAGGCAGCTGGGACTGGACTTGGTCCCTAGAAGAGAGTTCAGCATGGTGGACCCTGATGAAATCAGCGTCACTGAGCTATACAGACTGGTATGTTCTTTTTCTGGCAACCACATTGCCAAGGCAACTGCCTCCTCCACTGCTTCCGATCCGGCTGTCTCCAAGCATAATTTAACCTCTGAAACTCTTTGTGATAAACAAGACAGGCTGGAAATGAAAGCCTAATTTGTCTCCATTAGGAGAGCTAAAGAACACCAGTTAATTACAGTACATCAGCTCCAATGCAACAAGATAAACAAAGACAATTAATGTAATTAAGAACGCAGGGGCAGCCAGAAGGGTCAGACTGCTTGTTTGGGGGTGGGGGTCTTCAGTTTTGTGTAATTGGTTTATGTGCAGTGTGTTGGTGGATTGCAGACCCTGTGGTAAATGTGACTTGACGTCTTCAGGACTGCTGTGGTACAGTCTATGGGCTTCACTGTTTACACTGAATCACTTTCAACACACTGAGGGTGGCTTTTGTATCAGGACAAATCACTCACTGTTACTGGTATCGTTAGTATTGCACAGTAAGTCAAAGCTTTCAGTCAGTTTTGGACATTTGTCTGAACACTTGCCAAATATCTTCTGAAGTAGCAAAGTGATTGGTTAGTTACAGAATAAATAACTTGTTTCACTAGATGACAGTGACATGGAAAATAACAGATTTGGGTTACAAATCAGTACGCATGTTCTTGGCAGTAGTGGAATCTTATAAATACAATACTACCAGGAAATTTTATCACTTCAGTATCTAAGATGATGCATTTATGGCACTGAAGTTCTGGTAATCTCACACACCCTCACACGGAAAGTCACAGTAATAAACAGATACAGTTAATCAAGTGGATGTATTGAGAGTATTCGATGCTGTTTGGCTTGATTTCCAAACTTATTCGTGGCTCAGTTCATAAAGTTGTGAAGTTCAAATCCAGATGATACTGGGCTGCCAATGTTGGGCCCTCGAGTAAAATATTTAACCCTGAAAATTCAGGCACAATTGTAAGACTACACTGGATAATTGCATTTGCAAAATAAAGTAAACCTATATTTTACTACAAGTTACAGGCTACCCAACTCATTAAGCTGGATATAGGCATCTGCTAAATGCTGGAATGTGTGAATGCGTGTGATGGCTCAGGGGTAAGGTATTGGACTATTGCTGAGAACACTGGCAGTTAAAATCCAGTGTGTGTGTGTATGTGTGTGTGTATGTATATGTGTATATATAGGTGTAGAGATATATATTATATATATATATATATATATACCTATATATACACAGTGAGCTTGAAAGTTGTGTAAACACTGCATAAATATGACCTAAACACATAATCAGATTTTTACACAAGTTGTCAGAGTAGATAAAGAGAAACAAATGACGCGTTAAACAAGTTAAACAAATGGAACAAGAATATCTATATCTTGGTCCTTTATTTTATTGAGGAAAAATGATCCAATATTACATATCCTGCTTTATCTAAAGAATAAAGAAAGCACCCCTGTTTTTATTTCAAGAACAGGGACTCTATCAAAGTCTGCTCTTCACACACACCACATTTGTGTATCATGGCATGAACAAAAGAGATTTCTGAGGACCTCAGAAAAAGAGTTGCTGATGCTCATCAGGCTGGAAAAGGTTACAAAACCATCTCTAAAGAGTTTGGACTCCACCAATCCACAGTCCAGACAGATTGTGTACAAATAGAGGAAATTGAAGACCATTGTTACCCTCCCCAGGAGTGGTCAACTAACAAAGATCACTCCAAGAGCAAGTGTGGTAATAGTTGGCGAAGTCACAAAACTTCTAAGCAACTGAAGGCCTCTCTCACATTGGCTAATGTTAATGTTCCATGAGTCCACCATCAGAAGAACACTGAACAACAAGGAGAAAGACACTGCTCTCCAAAAAGAAACATTGCTGCTTGTCTGCAGTTTGCTAAAGATCACGTGGACAAGCCAGAAGGCTATTGGAAGAATGTTTTGTGGACAGATGAGACCAAAATAGAACTTTTTGGTTTAATAGAAAAGCGTATGTTTTGGAGAAAGGAAAAACACCTGCATTCCAGCATAAGAAACCTTATCCCATCTGTTGAAACATGGTGGTGGTAGTATCATGGTTTGGGCCTGTTTTGCTGCATCTGGACCAGGACGGCTTGCCATCATTGATGGAACAATGAATTCTGAATTATATCAGAGAATTCTAAAGGAAAAATGTCAGGACATCTGTCCATGAACTGGAATCTCAAAGAGAAGGTGGGGTCATGCAGCTAGACAATGACCCTAAGCACACAAGTCGTTCTACCAAAGAATGGTTACAGAAGAATAAAGTTCATGTTTTTTTGGAATGGCCAAGTCAAAGTCCTGACCTTAATCCCAATGGAAATGCTGTGGAAGGACCTGAAGTGAGCAGCTAATGTGAGGAAACCCACCAAAATCCCAGAGCTGAAGCTGTTCTGTACGGAGGAATGGGCTAAAATTCCTCCAAGCCGGTGTGCAGGACTGATCAACAGATACAGACAATCTTTAGTTGCAGTTATTTTTACACAGGGGGTGAAACTAGATACTGAATGCAAAGGTTCACATACTTTTGCCTCTCACTAATGTGTAATGTTGGATCATTTTAAATGTAGCCTGCATAATTAATGCACCTTATTATAAGGTGTATTAGGGCTGTGTGTCAGCGCGCACAAAGTGAAACAAAAATCCATGTATAAGTATAAGCATAGAGTCTGCTGTGCAGCATGAGAAGTTGGAACACAGTGAGCTGCATTATCAATACACTTATTATAAGGCGTATTAGGGCTGTGTGTCAGCGCCCAAAACTAAACGTGAGAAAGGCACAGAAGTATGTGATTACTCGATCACATATGTACAACCGTGAACCTGCTGTGGTGTGTGAGCTCGTATGTGATGACGAAAGCGTGCCGGAACGTGAGTCACGCTCACATTACAAGCGAATTGCGCTTCAACCCACTTATTTGAAGCACGCCCGAGCACGATTGGGAGCACTCACACTAGCCAAACGAACCACGCCCGAGTGCGGTTCAAATCGCCTAGTGTAAGTACCCCCTAAATATCCAAACAGGTTCTTTCATTTCTTTTCTCTACACTTTCTGATAAACAGTCATATAGTAAGTGAGTCTGTAGTTGTGCAGTGGTTAAGTTACAGGACTGTAAACCAGAATGTCCAGGGTTCAAATCTCACTTCTACGAAACTGACACTGTTGGATGAGGGTATCTGCTAAATAACTACAAGTGAATTTCTTTAATAAACATACACACTTATTGGATTGCATGAAGTACTAGGATGTTTAGCACCAGAATACTAGAACTTGTATCCAAATACAAATAGTTTTCTTCAAAATTAGGCAATGCCAGTTCCTACTAAGAGACTGGGTCTCCTATTACACAACAGCTAGCAGTGACGATAAGGAAGTGAAGCCAGCCATCACCTCTTTATCAAAATGCAGCTCATTCAGAATTATTTGGCAGATCAACATGTTTGTCCCAATTCTCGTGTTGTATCTCTACATCCAGTTCATTTGGCATTTTGAAAGCTGTGCAGGCAGTTTAAAATACTGTATCAGTCAGTCATTAAATTGAAGTATTTCAGTCTTATGCTATACTTAACATTGGTGTTTTTGAGCACTTCAGTGTAATGATGTACTTGGGGCGGCACAGTGGCATGGTGGTTCCAGCTCGGTGTGGAGTTTGTATGTGCTCTGTTTCCACGTGGGTTTAGTCCGGGTGCTCCAGTTTCCTCCCACAGTCCAAAGACATGAATTATATTAATTGATTATGCTAAAGTGACCCAATCACAGTATGTATGACAAGTTTTGAAGTAACCTTGTGCAACAATGTAACATTGTGTCTGTTGTAAATAGCCATTGATGCTGAAAGCAACGTTAAATAAACCAAACAAACAAACGGTAAGGATGCACTTGTTTTGACTGTTCTAGTGATTCCCTGTTTGAATGGAAAATTGACAACAACTAGTTTCCATGACTTGTGTTTGAGACAGTTCTTGTTTTTGAATGTTCTGTGGAAAAAACACCTCAAGTGCTCGCTGTGTAACTATTACATTACATTTACAGCATTTAGCAGACACCCTTATCCAGAGCGACTTACAATTGATACAACCTTACAATCCAAGCAATAGTGGGTTAAGGGCCTTGCTCAAGGACTCAACAGTGGCAGCTTGGCAGAGGTGGGACTTGAACCCTGGACCTTCTGATCCATAGTCCAGTACCTTAACCGCTAGGCTACCACAGTCCATATTAGACCTACACCATAGTATTCCTGAGCAGATCTTGTTATTTTGATACACTGGGGTGAGATTTATGACATTGCTAATATAATATAATATAATATAATATAATATAATATAATAAGTCTAAATCCAGATATAAAACTGTTGGTGTGTATTTGTGTATGTTTCCAGCTGGACTGTAGCTTTTAAGTTAATATGTGTACTGGGCTCATTAACAGTGGCACAAACAGTTGGCACAGACTGTGATGAATGGATCAGGTCTATGGCAGGTCACACTCTCTACCCACTCACAATGTAATTAGACACTTAGGAATCGGTGCGTGAGAGTATGAGGGGAGGGAGAGGAAGGAAGCCACAATGTAGGAAAGAAGTTGGCGAGTGAAGTTTCACACCATAAAATAAGTTAGCCTACTTTCAGATCCTCTTTTACAAGTTGTATGAAAGTGTGATTTTTTTTAACCTTGGAAATGCAAGTAAAGCTGCTGGTGCTGATTATTGGTCATTCTGATTGATGACAACAAAAGTTACACTTTGTGCATTGATTAGGACTAAAGTAAGTTTATAAACTCTATTCTTTGTACCCCGACATGGAGATGAAATCTAAAATTCTATCACTATGTCATATGAGCCAGTTCATTTCAATCAAATAATGTTACACAAGTTTGTAGTTAAACAAAAGCCAAACAGTACATGAACTGAAATCCAGTATGGCTTGATTATTTTTTGGTTTGCAAGTGTATTCCATTCCATTCAGTTTCACTATTCACATGATTTTTTGGTTCTTATTTTATTTTACTTAGTGCTGTTGCACCAATTTTATTGTTTAATGTGGTTAATCTGATTTAGCTTGCTTGTATTTGCTGAATGGATAGTTTTTCTTTAAAAAAATGAAAAGAGTAACTATCCATATGAATGGACACTAGGTTTTAACAGAATGCATTTTTTACTTTGTAATAATCCACTAAACACAACAGTAATTAATGCAAAAGTGTGAATTCATTAGACAGTTTTGTTAGAACAACACGTGTAAGCTTATTGTGTTAACTCGTGTGCCACACATTGCCAAACTGCACACCAGTGTTCTATTGCAGTGTTAGTATGACGAAATCTCCTATCATATGTCTTACGATATGACCTAAAGTATTTACAGCTCTCTTCCCCACAATCTAATAGTGTTATCTATGGCATATATAATGTAAGGAGTAGTGATAGGGATACCAGATTGGATGTAGACCACAAGCACAGGTGTTTTACATGGTAATGGAAATGCGATTAATGACAATTAATATAAGAATTCTGTTAAAACTTATATTGTTCACTTATGTATTCTCACACACACACACATACACACACACACACACACACACACACACACACACACACAAAAATACACACCAACCAATCACTGTATTAGGTACATGTTGTTAGGAGTCGTGCTGATCCCCATCTTATGACGTTTGAGGGCAGCATCGACTCGTGTAGGTCTGGGTATGCTTGGGGGCGATCGCGCATGCTCGAGTGCTTGTTAGCATTGATTGTGCAATTAGCGACACCTGCTGGCTCTTGTGTAGATAAGAGCGCGCCTGAGCTCAGTCAGGGGTCCCATCATTGAATGTTCCCGAGACCTCACCCGTCTCACATGCGTTATATCGCATTTTTTGTGTTAGGGAAAGCAGGAAGCTGGAGGTTTGTAGACTGCCAGCAATGGTACGGCCTAGAAGCCCGAGGTGATCGCCAGGGTTTAGTTTTTGAATATTGTACGTCAAGTTCCGGCTATTCTTACCCGTGTGCCGTACCCATGGCATCGCCATAATTCTTGGCAGCTTTGGCTCACCCCCTGCCTTCTCCCTCACTCTTTTGTAGCCTTCTAGACTTTGTCACCCTTCCTCACCCCTTGGAAAGGATGCTGTGCTGTCTGTTAATCAGCCACATTCTTTTGTTTCCACGTCCACGTCCATGTCACGCTCTGTTAGCTGTAGGATTTCCTGTGACATGCCTTCGCGGCTCTGCTCGGGTACCGACGCAAGCGCGGACCCTTTACGCCATTTGTGCAGCAGAGCTACGCCTTAAGTGCAGCTCAGCCTGGGTGCGCTGAGCGCTTACGGCATTTCCTTTTGTTCAGTTATTTGGTGGTTGGTTGGTGCGTTCGGTTTACACAGCGGTAACCGACGCTTTCGCCCAGGATTCAATCCTCAGCTGCTGCTTTTGTTTTCTCTTTGTTGTCTTATTTATTTTCTCTCAATTTATTTACATTTTGGTTCACCATTTCCATCTGTAGCTAACTGCAATTGGGTCCTAAAACCCTTTTCATTTTTGTATTCACAGTTCGCCTGGTTTTTATTATGGCGAACCGTAACACATGTTGTTACTACACTTCTTGTATATTTTATCAGTTACCACTTACCTTATACAGTGGGGCAAAAACGTATTTAGTCAGCCACTGATTGTGCAAATTCTCCTACTTAGAAAGATGAGAGAGGTCTGTAATTTTCATCATAGGTACACTTCAACTATGAGAGACAAAATGAGGGGGAAAAAAATCCAGGAAATCATTTTTACAGAATTTAATTGTAAATCATGGTGGAAAATAAGTATTTGGTCATCTACAAACAAGCTAGATTTCTGGCTCTTACAGACTTGTAACTTCTTCTTTAAGAAGCTCTTTTGTTCTCCCCTAGTTAGCTGTATTAACGGCACCTGTTTGACCTCATTATCTGTATAAAAGACACCTGTCCACAGCCTCAAACAGTCAGACTCCAAACTCAACCATGACCAAGACCAAAGAGCTGTTGAAGGACACCAGGAAGAAAATTGTAGAGCTGCACCAGGCTGGGGAGAGTGAATCTACAATAGGCAAGCAGGTTTGTGTGAATGAATCAACTGTGGGAGCAACTGTAAGAAAATGGAAGACAAACAAAAACCATTGATAATCTTCGCAATATCTCATCCCGTGGGGTCAAAATGATCATGAGAACGGTGAGCAAAAATCCCACAACTACACGGAAGGAGCTGATGAATGACCTGCAGAGAGCTGGGACCAAAGTAACAAGGGCTACCATCAGTAACAACATTACGCCAAGAGAGAGACTCAGATCCTGCAGTGCCAGGCGTGCCCCCCTGCTTAAGCCAGTACATGTCCAGGGCCGTCTGAAGTTTGCCAGAGAGCATATGGATGATCCAGAAGAGGATTGGGAGAATATCATGTGGTCAGATGAAACCAAAATAGAACTTTTTGGTACAAACTCAACTGGAGGAAAAAGAATGCTGAGTTGCATCCCAAGAACACCATACCTACCGTGAAGCATTGGGGTGGAAACATAATGCTGTTTTTTCTGCATCCTTTAACACGGACTGATCCGTGTTAAGGGAAGAATGAACGGCGCCATGTATCGTGAGATTTTAAGCCAAAAGCTTAAAAAAGCTTCCATCAGTGAGAGCATTGAAGATGGAACATGGCTTGGTCTTCCAGCATGACAATGATCTCAAACACATCGCTCGGACAACGAAGGAGTGGCTCCATAAAAAGCATTTCAAGGTCCTGGAGTGGCCTAGCCAGTCTGCAGACCTCAACCCCATAGAAAATTTGCAGAGGGAGTTGAAAGACTGTGTGTTTTCCCAGCGACAGCCCTAAAACATCACTGCTCTAGAGGAGATCTGCATGGAGGAATGGGCCAAAATACCAGCTACAGTGTGTGCAAACTCAGTGAAGACTTACAGGAAATGTTTGACCTCTGTCATTGCCAACAAAGGTTATGTTTCAAAGTATTGAGTTGAACCAAATTTATTGACCAAATACTTATTTTCCACCATAATTTACAATTCAATTCTTTAAAAAATCCTACAATGTGATTTACTGGATTTTTTTTCCCTCATTTGTCTCTCTAGTTGAAGTGTACCTATGATGACAATTAGAGACCTCTCTCATCTTTCTAAGTAGTATGTTAGTCATCCGCCAGTCCTTGTTTTCAGTTGTGGTTGGTGGACAGTCCAGCAGTGACACTGAGGTGTTTAAAAACTCCAGCATCACTGCTGTGTCTGATCCACTCATACCAGCACAACACACACCACCACCACCATGTCACTGCCATTCTATATTTTTATCTGTAGTGTCATCTCTTTTTTCCTGCGATAAACATCAAACACCAAAGTGCTGATAGTTTGGAACAGAATTTTATTTCTCTATAATTTTAGCCCTTTAATATAATCCACTATCTCCAGCTTTCTTTCACTCTATATTCCCCATCCCATTCACCACTTCCCCCACATCACAATCTGTATTATGGCTGAAGGAAGTGGATGCTGAGCTGCTTGCTGGCATCTAACTCTCAGGCCATCTGTAAAAGTAGAGGGCTATGCTGTTGGCGGACAAATGTAATGCTGGTGTCAGACACACCAGGACCAGATTCAGTCATGTGAGCTTGCTATTTTGGCTAGCGTTCAATATTTTTGTGTGTGGTGTGTGCGTGTGTGTGTGTTAATTTGTCAGACTTTCGTAGCATCCCTCCTAACTACCAGGTGAATGAACAGTATAAATGGGGCATGGTACTATGTCAAGTGTGTGGTATTAGTCGTATTATCCTGCTTGCGTGTTATTTTTTGTGTGGGACTAGTATTGTATCTTTGTGTTAATAAACTAACTAACATAACGCCTTAGTGTGACAGCTGGATTTACACTTTTGCATTTCTGGATGTATGTAGAGGGTATGTATGTCCTTGCTTGTCTTTGTCCTTGCTAGAAATGTTAAAGTGTTGTATCAAAATAACAATACTGAATACATTTATGTGCACACTAATAATCTGAACCTTAACAAGATTCAAGTCAAGTCAGATCTATTTATATAGCGCTTTTTTACAATGGAGCATTGGGAGGACCAAGACTCAAAAAGGGACCCAACCTCCTTGGGCGGCGTAGATGATAAATCTAAGAGCGAAACCAAAGTCATGGAGTCAAAGTTCGAGTAAAATGTGAAGTATGCACATCGGCATTAAGTGGCCCGGGTATGATGGGGCTGGATTTTGCAGCGGATGAACATCATGAACATGTGTGGGGCTGGAACTGCCGGAACACAGCTCGGAGAGAAAACAGAAAATGTAGTTAGTTATTGATTAAGAGCACAGTGACTATTAAACAATCACTGATGCCATGTGTAGCATGAGACCCCGGCAGCATTAGCTATAGCAGCATAGCTAGAAAGAGGAGAACTGGTAGGAAACACAGCCAAGAGGGATCACATGAGACATTGGCAACCCCACGGGAGGCAGAAGACAGCAACCCAACGTCTCTGATCACCATAAGACTCTTTGACTATGAACCCCCAGCTCTGCCCTTAGTCTAAGGCAAGGATGCACAAGTCAAGATCAAGAGGACTGAAGCCCAGTTCAGCCAGACCGCCCACTCGATCATGATAAAGACAATCAAGTAAATATTTACCAATAAAGCAACTCAAGATCAAACTCTCTAGAAGTTTACATCATGTCAGTTGTGCTTTCAACCAACAAAAAAGAAATATGCTACATAGAAAAAAATATTTATAGTGTACATTAAGAAATTGACGATGTCTATTAATTTACAAAGCTGCCTTACAGGCTGCAGTAAATGCCCTCTCATTACTGTACATATGAATAAAGGCTTATTCATGTAGACTCTTGAGCTTTCCTAATATCTGATAATTTAAATACATGTTTTAAGTTCATACTTAAAATGTGGTACAATTCATCATTTGAATTATAGAAACTGTAGCTGTTTGATTCAGCAGCTACCATGAGTACTTGTACTTAAGCTCATGCACTGAAGATATGTACACCACACACACAGTTCTCACAATGCTGGTGTTATCTATTCACCAGGATGAATTGCGCCTAGCATGTTTAGTCATATTGTTGCACTGTATAGCCCCGGCATTCAGAAGGATTAGTGGTGGAATGACTAGTATCTTACCCCTGAAGCTTCAGCTACGTCAGTATTATCCCTCCAAATATGTGTGGATTATGGAATTGGTGTGTTTTATTTGTCATTTAATTTGTGTTTCTACAATCCTTGCTGTTTTGATGACATTTCTTACCTCATAGTTATGCCCCAGTGAAATAGGAAATGATGGATGTCTAGAGAAAATAAAGATATAAATGCTTCAGTTAAGTTTTGTTTGTATAGCTCTCTAGAGATCCCTGGAATTGTGTGTTGTGTAGTTTGAACTGTATCTTTTAAGTATTACGTACATACGTTTTAATTACGTACAATCTTGCTGTCAAAACGAGGTGATACTCAAATTCATTTTATAGCTCTTTAAACACATCTTTATTAAGGATACCTATCATTCTGGACCTAACTGCATTTCTTTGTGTCTGTTCAATGTTATTCCACTCAGATGGAGCATCGGCATCGTAAAAAGGAGACGCCGGTCCCAGCCAGTACCCATCACCTGTTTGTTCAAATGAAGAGTCTGATGAGCTCCAACCTGGGAGAGGAGCTGGATGTCTTCTTCTTCATTTATGACAGCAGAGAGAGCCGACCACTCAGGTAAACTCCTGGACATTAAGTGTTTGTGTGATAATGCTTGTGGACCAGCGTGGTGTCTACAAAAATGCTGTTTGAGGAAAACAAAGCTCATGTTTAAGACTAATTTTGAGGTTTGGGTGGGTAGTTGGGATAGGTGTCAAAAGCTGAACTGTGAGCTGTGATTGGCATATTGCTTGCATGTCTTGCATGTTTTCTTTTTTCTAATTGCTCCCTTAGACCAAATGGTCACTGCAGAGATACTCAAAGATTGCATACAATGGGCTGCATATGATGTAGCTAGTGACAAAGCTATTGGCATGTCAATTATATTAATTTAGTAACAGCAGCTAAATGATGTACTATATAGCAGTAGTACAATGGTGCTTGAAAGTTTGTGAACCCTTTAGAATTTTCTATATTTCTGCATAGATATGACCTAAAACATCCTAAAAGTAGATACAGAGAACTCAGTTAAACAAATGAGACAAAAATATTATACTTGTTCATTTATTTATTGAGGAAAATTATCCAATATTAGTGAGTGGCAAAAGTATGTGAACCTTTGCTTTCAGTATCTGGTGTGACCCCCCTGTGCAGCAATAACTGCTACTAAACGTTTCCTCTAACTGTTGATCAGTCCTGCACACCGGCTTGGAGGAATTTTAGCCCATTCCTCCGTACAGAACAGCTTCAGCTCTGGGATGTTGGTGGGTTTCCTCACATTAGCTGCTCACTTCAGGTCCTTCCACAACATTTCTATTGGATTAAGGTCAGGACTTTGACTTGGCCATTCCAAAACACTAACTTTATTCTTCTGTAACCATTCTTTGGTAGGACGACTTGTGTGCTTAGGGTCGTTGTCTTGCTGCATGACCCACCTTCTCCTGAGATTCAGTTCATGGACAGATGTCCTGACATTTTCTTTTAGAATTCTGATATAATTCAGAATTCATTGTTCCATCAATGATGGCAAGCCGTCCTGGCCCAGATGCAGCAAAACAGGCCCAACCATGATACTACCACCACCATGTTTCACAGATGGGATAAGGTTCTTATGCTGGAATGCAGTGTTTTCCTTTCTCCAAACATAACGATTTGCTTTTAAACTAAAAAGTTCTATTTTGGCCTCATCTGTCCACAAAACATTCTTCCAATAGCCTTCTGGCTTGTCCACGTGATCTTTAGCAAACTGCAGACGAGCAGCAATGTTCTTTTGTTGTTCATTGTTCTTCTGATGGTGGACTCATGAACATTAACATTAGCCAATGTGAGAGAGGCCTTCAGTTGCTTAGAAGTTACCCTTGGCTCCTTTGTGACCTTTGCCAACTATTACACGCCTTGCTCTTGGAGTGATCTTTGTTGGTCGACCCACTCCTGGGGAGGGTAACAAATGGTCTTGAATTTCCTCCATTTGCACACAATCTGTCTGACTGTGGATTGGTGGAGTCCAAACTCTTTAGAGATGGTTTTGTCTGCAGTCTTTGCTTGTGCCATGATACACTTCCACAAACATGTTGTGAAGAGCAGACTTTGATAGATCCCTGTTCTTTAAATAAAACAGGGTGCCCTCTCACACCTGATTGTCATCTCATTGATTGAAAACACCTGAGTCTAATTTCACCTTCAAATTAACTGCTAATCCTAGAGGTTCATATACTTTTGCCACTCACTACTATGTAATATTGGATCATTTTCCTCAATAAATAAATGACCAAGTATAATTATTTTTATCTACTTTTAGGACTTGTGTGAAAATCTGATGATGTTTTAGGGCATATTTATGCAGAAATATAGAAAATTCTAAAGGGTTCACAAACTTTCAAGTACCACTGTACATGTATATTGTAATGTGTTTTGGTAAACCCCATAACCTTACAAGGTAGTTGCTATGTTTACACTGCGTTATTGTAATCACATTGTGTTATGTAATAATTCTGCAAATTTCAATTAAAAAAAAGAAGTCTCTAGATTACCGTATGAGAAACTGCATCAGTGGAAAATGTGTATGTGATGGAAAGTTTCTGTCCTGATTGCACTCTTCACCATCATCAAAAGGCCATTACTGTTTCAGAGAATCACTGTCAAACCACACAAAGCTGTTATGGTGGCTCATGGTGGACATACTAATTACGAATTTGGGTTGGGAAGCAGATATTTCAGAAGCTGTGATTTGAATTAATTAACTGAGGTGGATTTAAATGTTTGGGTGTTTGGTAGCCATCCATTCGTTCATTAGCCAGCAATGCTAGCCAAACTTGGTTTGGAAAGTTCTTCATATTATCTGTTTCTGTTCTTTCCATGTTAGAAGGCACTCCCAAACACATTCAGACAGTGCAGGTTTCAGTATACAGTAAGCTATTTTAAGTTTTGTCTGTCGATGTGTTGAAAAGGAAGAGAGCTGAATAAAGGCTTGAGCTTCTTTCATTTCCTTCTGAGTGCGGTCTGAGACATGTTGAGGACGATGAATCCCTTCTCACTCTGAAAGAGGAAGCGAGTTATTGGTACAGCTCAGAAGCAAAATGCCTTCCAGCAGTGGCTCTTGTTTTAACAGAACTGTTGGGAATGAGCCATGCAGTTATTTAGTCATAATCTGTTTGTGTTGGTGTAACAATGGTAATTATTTTATTTAGCTTATTAAGCAGAATGTATGAATGGCTTGCACTGAACAATATGATCTCCCACCTGCTGCTTTTGTCAAGCCCACTGAGAGATAATTTTTAATCCCTCTAATGATCTTTTAGCCTGAATGCTGGGTTTTATTGTTGGTGGTAGACACCAGGCAGCAGGTACACTTAGTGCTGACTGCATGAGAAGAAGGTGAAATCTTGAAGGTTTTTTCAGTCTTGCAAGGCCATGTTTTTTCAGGGACATGTCTTGAATGAAATCTGGAATAATGCAAACAGAGGTGGGTGGCATAACAGTTAGAGGCTTAAGATCAAGTGTCAGAATCAAGCATTTTTTCACAATTAAAAAAAAAATTATAATTTAATTAGTTATGCTGTTTGTTTCCTCGGCTCTCCTGTGTCGGTGATCGCAGGTCCATTCAGTTTGAATAAAGTACAGATTAAAAGCGAAACATGCAGCCATGTGCATTTTATGATCTCCAGACAAATTAACCAAGCACTATGTAATAAATGTTCATGTGTGGTAGTGGTAATACTCCTTTTTCTTTGTGTTTCATTCAAAAAAACAAAATTGTAATTTACAAATAATTTTTACGAAGAATTTCCATTTTGACCTAGAATGTTTATCATTAGACAGTAAAAGAGCAATAAATGTTAATATATTTTAAGGAACTGTTCTGTGGTTAGATGACACAGAGGTAGAGCTTTCTGGCAGCAACCAACATAGGTTGAGTCTAAAAAGAAAAGTAGTCATACAGAGTATAATTCCCATTGTTAGTACAGGTATGTGCTGTTTAATGACGACATTTCCTTCTGTGAAACAGGTTGTTGACGAAAATGGACATTGACTAGACATTACTATAGCCTGTTTATGCTACTTTAATGCAAATGTAAAGGGTATTTTCACAGGAAAACTGTGTGCAAATGATACACAGATGCGGCAGAGATGCCACTAAAAACACGATTGGAACGTGACCATCGACACAGCATCTGAAACATAAATGTTTATATAAACAGTGGGGCAAAAAAGTGTTTAGTCAGCCACTGATTGTGCAAGTTCTCATCATAGGTACACTTTATTGTAGGATGTTTAAAGAATTAAATTATGGTGGAAAATAAGTATTTGGTCAGTAACAAAAGTTCAACTCTATACTTTGTAACATAACCTTTGTTGATTAAACGTTTCCTGTAAGTCTTCACCAGGTTGGCACACACTGTAGCTGGTATTTTGGCCCATTCCTCCATGCAGATCTCCTCTAGAGCAGTGATGTTTTGGGGCTGTCGCTGGGCAACACAGACCTTCAACTCCCTCAACACATTTTTTATGGGGTTGAGGTCTGGAGACTGGCTAGGCCACTTTTTTTATGGAGCCACTCCTTCGTTGCCTGAGCGGTGTGTTTGGGATCATTGTCATGCTGGAAGCCTCAGCCACGTTCCATCTTCATTGCTCTCACTGATGGAAGGAGGTTTTGACTTGCAATCTCACGATACATGGCCCCGTTTATTCTTCCCTTAACACGGATCAGTCGTCCTGTCCCCTCTGCAGAAAAACAGCCCCAAAGCATGATGTTTCCACCCCCATGCTTCACAGTAGGTATGGTGTTCTTGAAATGCAACTCAGCATTCTTCTTCCTCCAAACACGACGAGTAGAGTTTTTACCAAAAAGTTCTATTTTGGTTTCATCTGACCACATGATATTCTCTCAAAATCCTCTTCTGGATCATCCATATGCTCTCTGGCAAACTTCAGACGGGCCTGGATATGTACTGGCTTAAGCAGGGGGACACGCCTGGCACTGCAGGATCTGAGTCCCTCTCGGCATAGTGTGTTACTGATGGTAGCCTTGTTACTTTGGTCCCAGCTCTCTGCAGGTCATCCATCAGGTCCCTCCATGTAGTTCTGGGATTTTTGATCATGATCATTTTGACCCCATTGGATGA
Organism: Ancistrus triradiatus; assembly: GCA_025084515.1. Classification (NCBI taxonomy): domain Eukaryota; kingdom Metazoa; phylum Chordata; class Actinopteri; order Siluriformes; family Loricariidae; genus Ancistrus; species Ancistrus triradiatus. The sequence goes on from JAJAGP010002234.1 coordinate 74,969, forward strand.
GATCTTGCGTGGAGCCCCAGATCGAGGGAGATTATCAATGGTCTTGTATGTCTTCCATTTTCCATTTACAGTTGCTCCCACAGTTGATTTATTCACACCAACCTGCTTGTTTATTGTAGATTCACTCTTCTCAGGATGCTGCAGGTCTACAACTTTCTTCTTGGTGTTCTTTGGTCTTATACATGGTTGAGTTTGGAGTCTTGTTTGTTTGAGGTTGTGGACAGGTGTCTTTTATACAGATAATGAGGTCACACAGGTGACATTAATACAGGTAACGAGTGGAGGACAGAAGAGCTTTTTAAAGAAGTTGTTACAGGTCTGTGAGAGCCAGAAATCTTGCTTGTTTTTGGGTGACCAAATACCTATTTTCCACCATGATTTACAATTAAATTCTTTAAAAATCTTACAATGTGATTTTCTGGATTTTGTTTTCATATTTTGTCTCTCATAGTTGAAGTGTACCTATGATGAAAATTACAGACCTCTCTCATCTTTCTATGTAGGAGAACTTGCACAATCAGTGGCTGACTAAATACTTTTTGCCCCGCTGTATCACTCCCTCCAGGATATACACATCGTGGCTTTTCAGTTACTGATGGATTTATTCTTCTTTTGCACAGAACAAGCACACATTAACAATCACACATGCACACTGTAGAACCAAAATCACAGTGTGTGATGCAACATGGTAATGTCATTCCTAATTATGCAAGTATTTAATGCAAAGTAAATCAATATTCATGAAAATAAATTATATAAAATATAAACTAAACATCATTGTATGATGTAAATAATGTTTATGGCGGTTAAAATACACATGCTAAACTTTAATGTTAATTTGACCAGCTGGTTACGGTGCAGCATCCCAGTTAAAATACATATTTTTATTTGCAATTATAATTTGTTTTACTTTTTAAGACCTCTGTTGTTAAAGCGACTGAACAGGTGTTCAGGTGGTCATTAATCGGTGCTTACCTATGTAGTGAAGGATCTGTGATGTAGGGTTGTTTTTCCTCCAGTGAATGGCATGGCACCATGTAGTACCAGGAGACTATAAATGTAAGTCTGGCTGCCTCAGCCAGTGAGCTACAACTGAGTCACGGTTGGATGCAGGAGAATGAACTAAAACATACACCCAAACCCACACAAAATAGGTTGGTGACCACAGAATCAAGTATTTGGGATGGTCATCATAGTTCGTTTACCTAATGCCTTTGAAAATGTATTGGGTGCGTTGAAGAGGAGAGCACATAAAAGGAGCTATGACCTTATAGAGGTTCTGTATTCTGCATTTACATCAAACTGTATAGGAGATGGCTCGATGCTGTAATGCCTGGGAAGTGGAGAATGCACAAAGTACTCAAAGCTGTGGTGCCAATAATTGACACATGGTTTTGTTAAAAACAATCATTTTATCCTACTTTCACTATGAAACCAGAAAAATGTTTGTGTAACCTTTTAACCCATCTTTAGCCAGGGTGCCAATAACTCTGGAGTTGACTTGCACATCCTGCAAGCAAGACAGTAACTCCATGTTAATACATTGGTACACAAAAGAATGCAGCCAGTTTTGTGGGTGTGAATGGTGAGAAATGGAGCAAATTTATTTCATTTCTTCACATCTTACAAATGGGTGGCACACTGGCACAGCGGAAAGTGCGGTTGCCTCACAGCTACACTGTTCCCAGTTTGATCCTGACCTGATCCTGACCTTGGGCTCTCTTTGTGTGGAGTTCATGTCCTCCCCATGTCTGCTTGGGCTTACTCTGGGTACTCCGGTTTCCTCCCACAGTCTAAAGACATGCATACGAGGTTCATTGATTATGTTAATTGGCCCGATCTGAGTATATATGACTAGTTTCGAAGTAACCATGTGTATTGATTTACCTTGTGTCTGTCATTAATAGTCATTGATGCTGAAAGTGACGTTCAGTTTTCCACAAATTCAGTAAGAAAGAATAGTACAGCAACTGTTCACAGACACTTTTGTGTCACTGCCTTGTGTACTTGGTTGACAGATTAAAGATGACATGATACAGTTGGAGCTATTCTCACCTGATAAAAGATGTGAGCAGTGACCTGTTGCATCACTGCATGGAAGTAATATGTGTGTGACTTTAGCTCTTTCCTCTGTTGTTAATTACAGACCCTGGCAGGCATAGCAGTGACATTAGCCCCTGTGTGTGTGTCCCTTACTAGCTCTGTTTGGTTTGCTCTGTTCCTAACGTTGTCTTTAAGGAGAATCCTCTGATGGCTTGCTTTGCCTGGTTGTTCTGCTGGCTGACTTCCAGCTAATTATTTTCTCCAATTTATTGTGAGGTTTGTGTTTGGGTCCAGATGGTGTCTCTACTCATAATCTTTCCCCATCATTGCTAGACCTACTCAGGTTTGGGATTCAATCAGAGTTGTGCAGGTCTCAGGCACCACAGGGAGCTCAAGTGGAGCCACATATGTCTATTATTTTCTAAATGTCTCCACATTTAGAACTGTTGAAAACAGCATGTTTACTCCCAGGCACGTTCTGATCTGCCCATGTCTTCTGGGATTTAGAACAGCGCTGCTAGAAGGACTCTTCCATCTCCCAAGTGGTTGAAATTTGTAGCCGATTGAGTCTGCAAGGCAACTACTGGGCAGAGTTTTGAACGAGTTTAGGTCATTAATTTTGATTTGACATTTAAATGATCTTTTTACTATTTTCTTCTTCTCCTATAGTCATAAATCGAATAATGAACATTTGACCAAAAAAGTGCATGTAGTTCTTTTTAACAAAAGCATATTCTGCTTTTTGTTTAAGATTTTCCATTTTAGTGGTAAAGAGCGGCAATAACATTTTCCATCCACTTTCAAAAACGAGAATGAGCTCAAATGAAAACCAATGGACGTTGTTTGTAGTTTAACATATAAGAAATATTTTAGTAGTATTCTGTGCTTTGTTTTGGTTGTGTTACTGTAGTTGTATTTAGTGAAAATCTACACACACAGTTTTTTTGAATGGCAACTTTAATGTGAAAAAATACTACCAGTAATGCAACAGTAGCTGTGTATATAATAAGGTATATTAATAATAATATTATAATACTGACACTGGATTGTCAATGAAAAAAATTCCAGTTTTCCGTACCAGAAGTACGTTGCGCAATTTTTTGCACCTATTCATGATTAGCACCAACTGGACTTTACTTGATGTGTATTTAAGTCTAGTAGCACCATTTGTTGTTGCATAACACAACAATACAAATGCAAACATTAAGAAGGAAAGCCCCTGATTGGACTTCCAGAAATCAAAACCTGAATAGGAAAAATACAGCGTTTCTGGCATAAGAGGATGGACATACTTTAGCTTTCTGATTTTCTGGCTGCCACCATCAAGAATGTTTTGTTGCATTGTTGTGGTTCTTGCATTGATATTTTTGTTTGGTCATAATTTTACCAACAGCTTAAAATTTCAGTACATTCAAATTTTGTCATTTAGCAGACACTCTTATCCAGAGTGACTTAGAACTGATAGAACTGATCTTGCAACCCGAGCAGTTAAGGGCCTTGCTCAAGCAACCAAGAGTGGTAGCTTGGCAGAAGTGGGATTTGAACCTGGTCCATATCCCTGTACCTTAACCGCTAGACTACCACAGTATTCTCTATTTGCATCCTTGCCTTAGAATAAGGGCAGAGCTGGGGGTTCATAGTCAAAGAGTCTTATGGTGATCAGAGATGTTGGGTTGCTGTCTTCTGCCGCTCGTGGGGTTGCCAATGTCTCATGTGATCCCTCTTGGCTGTGTTTCCTACCAGTTCTCCTCTTTCTAGCTTTCTAGCTATGCTGCTATAGCTAATGCTGCCGGGGTCTCATGCTACACTTGGCATCAGTGATTGAACATGGCATCAGTGATTTGTTAATAAACACTGTGCTCTTAATCTGTTTTCTCTCCGAGCTGTGGTTTCCGCAGTTCCGCCCCACACATGATGTTCATCTGATTGAGCTCCACTGTGCATAATTCACATTTTTAATCGACCATGACTCCATGACTTTAGTTTTGCTCTTAGATTTATCATCATACCCCCGGCCACTTAATGCCGATGTACATACTTCACATTCTATTCGAACTTTGACTCCATGACTTTTAGTTCGCTCTTAGATTTATCATCTACGCCGCCCAAGGAGGTTGGGTCCCTTTTTGAGTCTTGGTCCTCCCAAGGTTTCTTCCTAGAACTAGGGAGTTTTTCCTTGCCACTGTCGCCCTAGGCTTGCTCAATTTGGGAATGGACGTAGTTATTAGGAGATAATCTAAACTTGTAAAGTTGCTTTGAGACAATGCTCCATTGTAAAAAGCGCTATATAAATAAATCTGACTTGACTTGACTTATTTCCTCAAAGTATTTGTTATACTACTTAGTGCATTTTGTATTGTTTGAATTTTAAACAGATGTTAAATGGTTATTCTAATTTAAAAACGCATTGTCCCCAAGCTTTTGTCAACACGGAGTTCTTCATTAGCAGGTTTGCTATCAGACCGTGCTAATTTAAGCACTTTTTCCATTGTTAAAATACATGCTGTTTTAGTACAGCTAGGGCACATTCAGGTTTCCTGTCTTCATTGTGACCTTTCTGTTTATCTTTTAGGTTGGTAGAAAAGGAATTGGGACTAGATGTTTTAATAGCTCCTGTGTGAGCTAGTTCTTATAAGGTGAACTTACACGTTTTGTAATAAGCTGCAACTGCTGCTGCTTTGTAAGCTTGTACATTTGTACAATTTTCATGATTTTTCACAGATTCTATGCTACCCATCCTGGCAGAGCTTCTTTTTAACATCATTTCATGAGACTATGAATATTTTATTACTATGCATAGAATTATAATTTGATTATTATTTGTGATATTTGTGTAGTCTACATTTGCCCATCAGCAAAAGCATTGTTGGGTGTTCTGCACTTCATGCTGTTTCTTGTGGCCTTGTTTAAAATGAAATGTTGCACCGTGGTCCTGAACGAGCAACTTTTTTGTCCCCATTGTAAGTGTGTTTACAGTTGGGATGATGAAAAATTAAAAACAAAACAAAATAAAAACAGTACCTAACTACCAGTACTTGTAGTGATACACAGTGTGGGGGGAAACTGATCTGTTGCGTGTCTGGTGTGTTGACTTTTGTGTATGTGGGATATTGTGTTGCTTCTTGGTTGTATATCAGAGCTGCAGAGTGACAGCCTTCAGGATAATGACATTCCCATCTCGAGTCCCAATGGACCATTTTGTGGCATGGCTAATATATCCTGCCCTTGCAAAGGGATCACTCTGCAGCATGGTTAATTTATCGAGCCGTGTCCTTCGGGGTCATTTAATTCACGGCTCCTGTCTGAATGCATTGCCTGACACACATCAAAGCAGGAAATATCAAGTTCCAGCAGAAGCGCTCGAGGAATATGCGTTTCCTTTATGGAAATCAGACCGGTGATAGAGCGTGATAAGAATCCTCCAGTGACTACACGCATAAAATGTTTGTAAGGGGTTTTTGCATAAATATAATGTCCAAGATCTTAGATATCTGTTCATTCAAGCTAAAGCTTACAGCTAAATGTGATATGCAAGTGAATGGGATTGCCAGCAGTGCAGGGCTTGGGCTAGAGTGTGTGAGGGACTGAAGTTGAAGAACTCTTTGAAAATGTCATCTGAAACATTTTAATTGCTTTAAATATTATGAAGTATTCAGTAAGTTCCCTACACTCACATTGTGCTTAGCAAAAAAATGTTCAGATAAGTGTGTCATTAATATATACCTATAGTGATAATATACGTTTGTAAGGTAATACTACACATATTATAGTAAAGCGCTTCTGTTTTTCCTACAAACTTTGTTCTGTGGCTTTGCTGATTTTTATATAGAGAGTCATGTTTACTGAATGAGAATTACCCACTATGTCTGCAGTTATGAAGATTTTACATCAATAACTGTTGAATAACAAGAGGCTTGGTTGGTCCAGATCGTGAATAACAAAGACTTGTGATTGTTCAGGGGGTATTAATTGGGCCTCCTGTTTACAGAAAAAATGATGGCTCTGAACTGAATTACAAATAAATTACAGTTAAAAAATTCATTCGACTTATTTGGATAGGATTAGAGTCAACGTGTGTGTGTGTGTTAGTGCGCAATGGAGCACAGCTTCTACCTGTGCCCTAGCAGCACACTGCTTATAAGGAGCACCCCACCAGCCAATTGACTCACTCAGATGTACACTCACCGGTTTTGCCACTCTCACCCCGACTCATCTCTTTGTGTGCTGGTTCGTCTTTCTGCACTCTGGATCATCTGGCAACGTGCTGGCTCATCTCTCTGAGCACTGATCATCCTGATGCAGCATGCTCACTTCTCTATGTTGTGTTTAATACAACTTTCTGCACCAGAGTCTGCGCTGTTACATATGTCATTACAACTCTAAGTCAGCTAATGTATCTGGCAACATAATGTATGGGTTAAGTAGCTTAATAATGAGGATAAAAATTGTTGGACCATGGACGTATATCAGATTGGATGCTCGGCAAATGGATGTTATGTGGCACACCAGAAGTCCTCACATTGATAGAAAAACCTGGTAATTTTGCCAGTCCTCACTTTTGAACACCCAAAACATGGCAAAAACATTTTTAGGGTACTTAGGCTAAGGTTACAGTTATGGTTAGGTGTAATATTAATTAACTACAGTAATCATTATGCCAGTGGAAGGTGCGTGTGTGTGTGTGTGTGTGTGTGTGTGTATATGTGTATATATATATATATATATATATATATATATATATATATATATATATATATATATATATATATATATACTGTATTTTTTTCGGGCTATAAAGCGCACGGGTTATAAGGCGCGATATCAGTGATCGACTTCTAACGGATCTATTTTTCATACATAAAGCACACCGGGTTATAAGACGCATGAAATGAAACAAAACTCTTAAGTTCCGTCGGAGCTCAGTTTGGTCTTTACCTGGCGCAGGGCGTCTTCTTGCTTCCTCCACTTCCGTATCATTGATTCGTTAATGTTGAATTCTCTCGCAGCTGCTCTATGTCCATGTTGTACTGCATGACTGATAGCGTTGTGTTTGAAATCCGCTTCGGAAATGAATGAATGAATGCACGTACCCTAATGCTGAAGCACATACCGTATTACTCCGCGATGCTGCGCACTACGGTTGCCTTAAGCTTCGTAACCTACCAAGACCGTGCTAAAACATTTTGACAGATTTATGAGCGCCGTGTACCATCTACAATCGGTTCTAGGTCAGAAAGCACAACCAGAATTAATTCATACATTAGGCGCACCCGCATTTAAAGGCGCCACTGTCGATATTTCTAAGCTGCAGAAATATATATATATATATATATATATATATATATATATATATATATATATATATATATATATATATATATATATATATATATATATATATATTAGAATTATGGGATTGAATTGTGGGACAAGGATACATGCTAAGCTGCACTCAGTCTAAATATCTAAATACTGTTCCAGAGAGGACAGCTGCCATTTGAATGCAGCAGCCTTTATCTTGGGAGAGCACAAATCCACCCAAAATGCTGTTTATCTAGGTATCTGCCGCCTTCTCTTGTCTGTTGGCAATTGAATCATGTAATGTCTGTCTGTGATGCATAAACTGTGTGTGTGATATATATGTGTAATGAGGTTAGGGCTCTGTGTGACTGAGCCAACAAACTAGAACGGGCTCCGCTACTTTAGCCCCCTGCTTATCACAGCGCTGTGAAAGTCATGTAACTGGATTATGTGGCCTTTTGGCAGATGTGTGTGTGTGTGTGTGTGTGTGTGTGTGTGTGTGTGATATCTCCAAAACCAGACTTATGCAGTGAAGCAAGCAAATTGACTCGAACATCATTACTCACAGCTCACAGACGGCACCCTCCACACAAATTTATATATAACTTCATGAGACTGTGATGTTTTTCTAGTTGTATCTCATTTGTTGATGCTATTTATTTGGTTTTGGTAACAAGGTTCCTTTGGATGAACTATTCATTTGGTTGCATAATATGTAGGCATGAGCAATCTGACGTTTTGTACCACAGCGTTTCCATGATCTAGATAATAACAATATGATACCTATAGATACATACATATAATGTTAGAGATAACATTTGAATACTAAACAATGATAAATTTCACCTTGTTGTACGTAGAAGTTTTCTGTTTGCTATAAAATAAGAAAATGACTGTTTGCAAGAAAAAAAAACCCAACTAATTGTGATCAATTTTGCAGCCGTGTTTTATGTATACTCACCTCACAGTTTGCTTAACGTTTAATATAGCAAATAAAATGACCTATAAACTAATACATTGTTTTTTTTTTTATATTTCTGATAGCTTTCATCTGTTCATCATTTGCCATTGTTTGGCTCACTTGACCATTTTGAAAAGTTTACTCGTCTCAACGCTTGTCACTTACTTACCAGCTCATCATGTTTTTTTAAAACTCTCCAGCATTTATAAGATTAGCTCTATGAATATTTTATCAGCAATAGTGAAGTGAATTGAGTTGTACTTCCTCTGATCCAGTGGAAATGTTGTTTGTGGTTTGGTTTCTGAATTGTTGTGTTGTTAATAATTAAGCTTCAGCAGTGTCTCTCAGGACCAGTGAATTGTCATGGAGAAAAGCAGTGCTTTGTGGTGAATTGGGAGCTCATCGGTCGTCATTGTCTCTTTCTCCAGTGCTATGTGGCTCGCATTTCTCTTTTCATTTCTCCCTCTTTGTGTGTTCCCCTTCCAGTGAAAGGTTCTTTGTGAAGCTAAATAAGAACGGAGTGCCCAAGTCTCCAGAGAAAACTGAGACACATTGTACCCTTTTTGTGGTGAGTGTTAAGAGAGTGTCAAAACATTTCTGCTAATTGTACAAGGAGAAGGCTTTGTGCAATGTCTCGGCATTCTGCATTCATTAAAGCTTGCTCTGTTTTTAATCAGGACCTTGGGAGCAGTGACCTAAGGAAGGATGTGTACATTGTTGTTCACATCATTAGAATAGGTAAGACATCTCCATTTGAAGCAATACAACCAGTACTGTGAGTGTGTGACAGAGAGTATGATATATAGGACTATATAGGACGTCTGCTAAATGCCTATATATATATATATATATATATATATGGCTAAGGACGTCTGCTAAATGCCTAGATATATATATATATATATATATATATATATAGGCATTTAGCAGACGTCCTTAGCCATATATATATATATATATCTAGGCATTTAGCAGACGTCCTTAGCCAGAGCGACTTACAATTGATGCAGTCTTACAATCCAAGCAATTGAGATAATATTTAAACCCTGAACATTCTGGTCCATAGTCCAGTACCTTAACCACTAATCTCCAACAGTCCCACAGTGTTATTTGCCTGTAAGTACTTTGATAGAGCATCTGCAGGATGTTCTGAATAGACCAGTGCCAGATACCACTTGACACCTACAGAGGTCTTGATATGTCCATTTCTCAGTGGCACAGAGCATTGGCAGGCAGAGGGTGACCTACACAATATTAGGCAGGTGGTTTTGATGTTATGACAGATTGATGTACACTCAACAAGTACTTAGGACCACTGCTAATGTTGGTTAGGACCTCCCCATTCTCCATTCTTTGTGGTACAAGATGTTGAAAGTGTTCTTTTGCGGTATGCTGATGTGATTGCATCAAACAGTTCCTACAGACTTCTCAGGTGTTTCATTACATTCATGCTGGAACTCTCCTGTTCTGCAACATTTCAAAGATGTTCTATTGCATTCAGATCCAGTGAATAGGAAGGCCACTGAAAAAGACAGATGTTTCCCACCTACCTTTATCAAATGGGAAATCCCATCTCTGAAAGGACAACTTACAGAGATTTTAAGTTTAATTTACAGTTGGGCAAAGAAGTATTTAGTCAGCCACTGATTGTGCAAGTTCTCCTACTTAGAAAGACGAGAGAGGTCTATAATTTTCATTATAGGTACACTTCAACTATGAGAGACAAAATGAGAAAAAAAAATCCAGGAAATCACATTGAAGGATTTTTAAAGAATTTAATTGTAAATTATGGTGAAAAATAAGTATTTGGTCAATAACAAATGTTCAGCTCAATACATTGTAAGATAACCTTTGTTGGCAATGACAGAGGTCAAACATTTCCTGTAAGTCTTCACCAGGTTTGCACACACTGTAGCTGGTATTTTGGCCCATTCCTCCAAGCAGATCTCCTCTAGAGCAGTGATGTTTTGGGGCAACACGGACTTTCAACTCCCTCCACACATTGTCTATGGGATTGAGGTCTGGAGACTGGCTAGGCCACTCCAGGACCTTGAAATGCTTTTTACAGATTCACTCCTTCGTTGCCCAAGCGATGTATTTGGGGATCATTGTCATGCTGAAAGACCCAGCCACGTTCCATCTTCAATGCTCTCACTGATGGAAGGAGGTTTTGGCTTAAAATCTCACGATACATGGCCCCGTTCATTCTTCCCTTAAGACGGATCACTTGTCCTGTCCCCTTTGCAGAAAAACAGCCCCAAAGCATGAGGTTTTCACCCCATGCTTCACAGTAGGTATGATGTTTTTGGGATGCAACTCAGCATTCTTCTTCCTCCAAACACGACGAGTTGAGTTTTTACCAAAAAGTTCTGTTTTGGTTTCATCTGACCACATGATATTCTCCCAATCTTCTTCTGGATCATCCATATGCTCTCTGGCAAACTTCAGACCCGCCTGGCACTGCAGGATCTGAGTCTCTCTCGGTGTAGTGTGTTGCTGATGGTAGCCATGTTACTTTGATCCCAGCTCTCTGCAGGTCATTCATCAGGTCCCTCTGTGTAGTTCTGGGATTTTTGCTCACCGTTTTCCCAGATCGAGGGAGATTATCAATGGTCTTGTATGTCTTCCATTTTCTTACAATCGCTCCCACAGTTAATTTATTCACACCAACCTGCTTGCCTATTGTAGATTCACTTTTCCCAGCCTGGTGCAGGTCTACAGTTTTCTTCCTGGTGTCCTTCGACAGCTCTTTAGATGGATCTTTAAAAATCCTACAATGTGATTTCCTGTATTTTTTTTTCTCATTTTGTCTCTCATAGCTGAAGTGTACCTATGATGAAAATTACAGACCTCTCTCATCTTTCTAAGTAGGAGAACTTGAACAATCAGTTGCTGACTAAATACTTTTTTGCCCCATTGTTCAAATACCTTTGAATTACGGATTGGTAAAGTCAATCAGCAAAAAGTCTGTGTAAACTTTTATAGGCTTGATGTGATGCAAATCTTTAAACTGCCTTGCAGTCATGTGATATCTATTCGACAGTGCTTGATGTAAGTTTATATTTTGTTTATATGCATTTATTAGGTCGTATGGCTGCTGGTGAGAAGAAGAACATATGTAACGTTCAGTACAGACGCCCGTTTGGCTGTGCTGTGGTCAGCATTGCTGATCTACTCACTGCTGACACAAAGGAAGACCAACTCCTGAAAGTCTATGCGTGAGTGCTGCACAGTGACTGTGATCCTTATTCATTTCCACACAGCTCCTCCTCACAGCATGGTGCTTTTTAATCCCAAACTAGCCTAATTAGCTCAGTGATGCTATGCAAGGATTAAAAGCTAGGATCTGCATTCTTTGGTTCTTTATGAACAATTAGCTCTAGACTCTTGCACCTTCTGTAGTTGTTTTTCAAGCATGCATTCACCTGAATGCTTTAGAATATTGTAAAATAGGTTCCATATCACATATGTTGCACTGAAAAGGTGTCAGAATGGTAAAGAAGTTATTTATATGCAGTTTGGAACAAAGGAACTATTTCCTGCTGGGATGTTTTGGTTCTGACTTGCTCCGTATCTGATAGTGTTTTTAGTTTTCTACATGCACATAGTTATGCAAGCAAATAGATGAGGTATGCTATGCTTGTAGCTGCTCCAGGCATGTGGACATTTATTCACTCAGTAACTGTAAACAAAAGTTTAAAATTATTTTTTAAATATATACAGTTGATTATTCAAGCGATCATGCTAAAAGTATATATAGCAATACTAAAAAGACATTCACATATATTATGTGTATCACTGACACTGTTTTATCTGTGGAGCAGTAGTGAGAAAAGGCAAATTAAAATATTGACATTTTAACCCGACTTTATTCTGATCTGGGTTACAGGACTGGGGTGGGTTGGGGGAGGGGAGGTCTGGTGTGTATTGCAGAGAGCACAAGCATAGGCTGGAAGGGATGCCAGTCTATTACAGGGTCAAAAGAGGTTTCCGTTGCGCTTCAGAGAGTTGATCCCCTGACCTTCTTTCCCCATCCCCTCTTTCGTGGACTTGAAATCATGACTGTTTGATGCTTGACCTGGCAGCACCAGTGTGGCACAAACAAATTAATGTTTTGATGCATGCTCAATAATCCCTGCATGTTTGCACTGTGTGGTGGTCCATCCCAGATGCCTCTGAGCCCAGGGAAGCCTATGCTGCTTCTAGACATGGTTATGGCTTCTTTTTTGCACAGTAAAGTTTTAAGTGGTATATGTGAACATAAGTCTGTATTGCAGCGAGTGACAAGTGTTTTCAAAGTAACCCCTTGCCCATGTGATTATTCTTGATGCGGAGCCCTCTGAGGGATCTGAGATCATAGGCTATCAGTTTTGCTTGCCCTTTATGCACTGAAATCCCTCCAGATTCATCGAATCATTTAATGATGTTATGCACTGTAGAGGGAAATATGAAACCCCCTTCCAATCTGTCTTTGAGGAACATTGTTTTGCTCCTCAAAGACTTTGCCTGTCATGGAAAACGTTTGTCACTCGCTGCAATACAGACTTATGTTCACATATGCCACTTAAAACTTTACTGTGCAAAAAAGAAGCCATGACCATGTCTAGAAGTAGCATCGACTTCCCTGGGCTCAGAGGCATCTGGGATGGACCACCAAACAGTGCAAACAAGTATTGTGGTCAGAAGAATCAGTATTTCAGGTCATTTTTTGAGCTACATGTTGCACACATTACAAAGGCATGACTAAGAGGGTACGGGTACTAGACTGGCCTGTCTGCAGTCCTGACCTGCCCCCAGCAGAGTAAGTGGGGAGAATTTTGAAATGAAAAATGCAACAACGACATTCCCATACTTTTGCAGGCATTAAGATGTGTTTTGAGGAAGAATGGAGAAAAAACTCTTCATTGCTTGGTACCCCCAGTACCAAAATGTATTGTAAGTGTTATGAGAAGGAATGGCAACATCACAAAGTGGTAAATCGTGGTAAAACCTCATTACTAGCTCTAAATTGCTAGCCCCTTCCCAACGGTTTTTTGGAACGCATTGCAGGCAAATGCTAGGATCGTCGTTTATTAACAAATGAAATTTTAGGTTGATCAGAAAAAAAAAATCTTAATCTTTTTAATTGCGTTGTCCAAACTTTTTCTGATTTGGGGTTGTGGGTAAGGATAGTGTTACTTGGCAAATCATGTCTTAAAGCTAGTGTTGTGATAAATGCAATGCTGCAGTGACAGCTGTAAGCTATTAGACTCTTATCTTAATTTTAAAACTAAAGAAGCAAACATCCGACAGCACACACGTCATGGCTGATTAAAAAAAAAAACATATTAATGAGAAAATTTAGCTTTCATCTTAACCATTCCTTTAATGTTTGTGAACCCATTAGGCAAACAAACCAATGGGATCATTTATTGAATGTGAAGCCACACAGTACACAGAATGACTGCTCAGGGGCATACAAATCAGTACAGACGCATTAATAGCCTGACCTATATTGCACTGAAATGACAGTCAGACCTATGTAACCTGTGTCTCCCAAAACACGTATGTTTCTATGTCATATATGCTAGATGAAAAAATGGAGGGAAATTATGCTGTTTCCTGGTTTGTATTACAGATGTAACACAGAGAGTGACTGGAGTCAGATCCATGACAACATTATTAAAAAAGTGAACTCCAGATACAACCTCTCAGGATCCAACACGGGTGAGTCTGATGGATTTTTTTATTTTTGGCAATACAGCTTTTTGAATGTGATTTACACAAAATAAACATTTTGTATGTGAAGCTAAAGTGAAAGCAATGAAATTGCAACTTTATAAACAACAACTTTCGATTGTTTATAGATCATGAAATGTGAGATATTGTTTGCACTATTTTTATAAAAAAAAATTTGTCCCACAAAGTAACAGTTGGTTGACTTTATACAAATTTTTATGTTAAATGTTACGAAGTTTTAGAATTTTTCTGTCAGGCAAGGTTTTGAAATGACAGAGCTACTTGGTGTACTTTCTCATTACCAGACTTATTGTCACTCAGTGTCATAATTTTTGGTTTTTAAATATATTTTATTACAAGTAAATAATTGCATACAAAACATGCTCATCAATCAACATGGGAGCTTGACCACATATGCAGTATGGTTGCATAGTTGCATAGTTTGGTCAGTGGTCAACATAAGTAGGATTTTTTTGTTGTATTGGAGTCTCAATTCGGTCATTATATCTCAGTGTTTTTTTCCTTTTTTTGTTAGTAGCCAAAACTGCTTTATTTTATTGCCTCAGACTCATATACAGAGTAACTAAGATGCTTGAAATAAACTAGGACATCCATGTTGGCTTGGTCCCAGACTACACAAAATTGTACTGAATTAAAAACAAATTCCCGGTGGTGGTAACCTAGTACCTAGCTAACTATACATTATTCAGAATGTGATCTGGGATGCAGCTCTTTTTATTACAGATTTAGAAGACTGGCTACTGGGACGTATTTTAATATAAAGATATAATTACATCCACGAGCCAAAGCATTATGACAACTCACAGATTGAATAATAAAACATTGTTTGTGCTGTTACAACGACGCATCAAGGTCTGGACTATATTAGACCATAAGTGAACAGTCAGTTCTTGTATCACATGTGTTGGATGTGGGAGAAATGGGAGTGACTTTGACAAGGACCAAATGGCCAGATGACTAGACTTTTGGAGTGCTCTCAGTCAGCAGTAGAATTGGACACCCAAGATTCACCCAAGATCCTTTGGGGTACGAATTGACAGAATGATTACTGTGGCATAAATCACAAAAATTTGCTGTATGGTAGCCGTAGACCACTTGTGGTAACTGATGTCCACCACTAAAAGCATGTAAAATTGAAACTTTATCTTGGAGCATTAGAAGTCCCATTGTTCCAATGAGTACCATTTTCTTTCTCATTCTCTGGGCAGTCATATCGACGTCAGTTTGACATGTGCCACAGGGCATTAGTAAATTGCACTGAATTTGTAATTAGTCAAAGTCCTTAACATTACAGAGGAAGAAAATTGTGTACTATTTATTTTGTTACTTACATGGATTCCAAGCCAGTAGGCCTGTACCTTATCTCAATACAAGAACTAATGAGTAGTACAGTCTATGCTTCTATAGCACTTTAAATATAGAGCTCCAGTTCCCACATAAGTGTGTGCAAGTTTGATTTTGATTTTGATTTCAGTTTAGTGCCAGGAAAGGCTTCTGCCGGAGTTGTGATGGAGTTTTATTGGCAGTTCATAAAGCAGCATTTACTCAGCAAATATTTCTCTTGGCCCTCCTAGCAACAGCAAGAAGCCAGTATGCTCTGTGATTTAACAGCTGAACATAAAGTTCTACAGCTATCACAGAAGCTTGATTCTACTATGTTAATGATTACAGATGGGAATCAGAATAAAAGCAGTCTAGTGGCAACATGTGTGCCTAATTATTGAATTATTCATGCTAATTAAATCAATATAGCAACGCTTATTACACCAGCAAAGATAGCAAAGATATGTGGCACCTACTGGGATCTGTGTAATGATCTGCAGTTTTATTCCATTTTTTGCTGTCTCTCAAAAAAAGCCATAATCATATTCAGCATCAAATGCTTCTGGACATTGATTAATCATATGCAGCATGAAGGAGCACATTAATTATAATGACTACCACAAAGTCATTTTCTCGACAGCCTTATCGACTGATGTGCAGCTCACACCAGGCAACCAACAATAAGTTACGTCAGCATAACGCCCTTCTAAATCTCTTATCACTGATTCATGCTGAAGAAATGAAGAAAGCATTTCTGAAGATGAGACTTGATGGGCGAGATATATTAATTCATTCTTTTTAAGCACCTTCTATGGGAAGTGTCATGAGAAGATGATATTATAAGGGCGGGATGATGAACATTTATTGGTCATTTCTGAATTGTGAAATTAGTCTCCCACTACATTTATATGATGTGCGTTATTATAGCTTTCACACTGAAGTGATTGAAGAGACAGGATCAGTACTTATTAACAACATTATATGCAGATTGGGATAAGATTCATTGGGATAGATAGGTTAATTTCCTCCTTTTTTGTGTGCAGTCTGTTTGACTGTGGTTTGGTGGAACTCAAACCCTTTAGAGATGGGTTTTCCCCCCTTAACTTTTTCTACACTGATGAGCATCAGTAACTCTTCTTCTGAAGGTCTCAGCAATATCAGTTGTTGGTGCCATGATACATTTCCACAAATTAGTTGTAAAGTTTAGGCTTTGAGAGATCCCTGTTTTTTAAATGCAACAGACATCACACCTGATTGTCATGCCCTTGACTGAAAACACCTGACTCTTTTTTCACCTACTGTTAGACTGTTAGTCCTAGAGGTTCACAAATTTTCCTCACTAAATAAATTACCAACTATAATAATTATGCCAAACTTTAGCACAAATCAATTTTATGTCCTTTATTATGTTTTCATCATGTGGACAGTGCAGTGTTTAAGATTCCGGACCAATGGCCAGAAGGTCCACGCTTCAAGTCCCATCACTGTCAAGCTACCACTATTGGTCCTTTGATCAAAGCCCTTAATCCACAATTGCTTGAGATGGTACCTTATAAAGATTGTGCCTGATAGATGAGTAAATGTAAGCTGTACAGTTATTATGGTGACAGTAAATGCTGTTCTAGTGCTTAGGGGCAGATCTCACAAACAGGTAAATGGAGATTTACATCAGTCTGCTAAATTATCATGTATATAATTAGCTGATTCGTAAACTTTCCATTTGATAAAAAAAATAAAAAAATAATAAAGGAAACACAGTGACTCATAAGTCGACGATTTAAGCTTTATGAAACAGTCCAACTTTTACCCACTTTTACCCAAAGTAAAGTGATGTGTTTGCATAGGGCTACATTACCTCACTGTCTGGAAGCTCAAATATAGAAGTGAAACTTGCAAAGCACAAAAGGAACAGCAGACTGGCAAAGGTCTAAGGTTCCTGCATTGCTGTGATGCACTGCTCTTATGCTCTTAGACAGTCTCCTATCTGCTGTTACATAATGGACATTTGATCAAATGTACATACAGTCATTAACAAAAAATAAGTCACCATGAAGGAGTTGTTGGAATTGAATGACATTTTACATGTGTGAATGTAATGCTAATACTTATAAATGATTACAATATTAGAGCGAAAGCATAAGGGATGCACACATGGGGAACAGGCTCTGCATGCTGTAGACATTCCACCAGTAGGGAGGATTGTTTGATCCGCCAACAAGCACAAGCAGCTCCCACACTTTTGTTGTCTACCATCTGGACACAGGTGGCACCATCACTACACACCTCTGTCTCTGCCTGGACCATTTCCAGGCTCTTAGCAGAAGGAAATATGTTGTCATGGCACACATTGTGTCCTGCTATTGACAGCCGCCACTGTTGCCTTTGTTTGAAGTGGTGTCATGAACAAGAAACCTGTACTGCTACGGACTGGAACCGAATTCAGGTTCTGTTTGGGATCTGACAATGGTCGGGTTCAAGTATGGAGGCCTTGTGGTGAGTGCTTCAATCCTGTCTTTGCTGTGGAGCAACACTGTGCCAACTGCTGGTGTGATGATCAGAGGAGCCATCGCATATGACAGTCGGTCACACCTAGTGATGTGACACTAACAACTCAACAATATGTGCAGAACATCCTGTGGCCACATGTGTTGCCTCATGGGAGGGCTTGCAACTAGAATTTTTCAGCAGGATAATGCTCTCCCACACATAGAAATGGTTTCCTAGGAATGTCATCGCCAAATAGCAACACTTCCTTGGCCTGTTTGGTCAGTAGATTTATCAAGCATTAATGGGATCATCTGGGATGCCAGATTTGACAGCCTATGAGTGTGCAGGATCTACAGGCCTAGTTGCAACATCTGTGGGCAAATGTGTGACAGGATACCATATAGAACCTGTATGCATCCATGCCCAACCGTATCTTTTCTTGTATCCAGGCTAGAGGTGGCCCAACAGGGTACTAGAACCTTCTTTCCATTGTACAGTTTTCCACAATAAATCACTTACATCATTACATTCATACATATAAAGTTTTATATGTACAACTTTCATTAGATTTAAACAACTCAATGGAATATATGCCTCCTGTCAGCTAAGAACAGGCAACTGAGGCCACAACGTTGTCTGTTCTAATAAGTTTTGCTGCAATGTGGGTGGTAGTTTAGAATTTGGCCACAGTGGACCCATCGTCTGCATTATTCTCCTTCAGCATAATATATAGCCATATATACAGCATATATAGCCATGTCGCATAGCTCAAATCATCTCAAACTGGTTTCTTGAGCATGACAGTGAGTTCATTGTACACAAATGGCCTCCAATGTCACTAGATCTCAATCCAATCGAGCAGTTGTGGGATGTAGTACGGAAGATTTGCATCATGGATGTGGAGCTGACAAATGTTTCCAGGAATGTTGTTCTGAGGAATGTTTCCAGCACCTTGATGAATGCATGCTATGAAGAATTAAGGCAGTTCTGAAGGCAAATTGGGGTTCAACTAAGAGCCAGCTGCTGGAAATAGCAGACCTGGGTTCAAATCCTGGGTGGGTTTTGCAATGTGAAAATCATGGTGTGTTTACGGAATGATGTGTTGAATTAGCACCATGCCCAGAGTGTGTCCTGGGTGGCTGTGCCTAGTGAATTCTGAGTTAGACTCCAGACCCTTTAATGCAGATCTGACCAGGATAAGCTTGGGTAGAAATGGATGCTTTGATTGTTTATTAGCACAGCACTAAGTTATGAATATGTCACACTTAAAGACTGGAACAAGGTGGACTGGTGTTAAAACTTGGATGTTTATACAGAAATAAGCTTCTGACATGACCACAGCCCGCTGATCTTAACACCAGCAAAAACCAACTTGGTGAACTGAAGAAGGGACTCCACAGAAGAGACTCTGGAGTTAGATGTGAAGTTGTAAGATAGAAATTTGTCACATTTGAAGGATGTAACCAATGGGAAGTATATATAATAGACCACAAATAGTTTGGGATCAGATGTACCAAGTAAGTTACTGAGATGATCTACTTGTATTAATAAGCCTGGAAGTGTTGCCAGGAAAATGCTATTAAATGCACTTCTGGCTGGCAGCCTCTGATTGTGTGTGCTTTGGGCATATATTTGTGTCACCATAATGATTTGATTGTTTTTTTTCCATAAAACATGTCCACAGTCATTTAATAAAACATAAATAAAATGTTAAACTTTGTACAATGAAACATACTTTGTGGAAAACATTCTGAAAAGTTTACATCGTTATTGCAAGTATTCAGTTATTTATGAAAAAGGTCATGTTACAAAACTCTGTGTGTACTGGGGGGGGGGGGGCTGTTCTCATAGTAATAATTTATAGTTTATGTTTTTGTTTTTTCTGCACTCTTGTTTAAGCATATTTAATCAGCTAGCATAGTTACTGTTTTGCCAGCTAATGATCTAAAGTCCAAGACATGATTCTAGAAGATTGATTAAAAAAAGAAAGTTGTGTGTCACTTGGGTAATGTAATACTTCATTAGTGGTTAAGCAACTAAACGCACTTAAAAATTATTTTTTTTTATAATACTGAATTATGGCTTTTACAGTAATGAATACCATTTAAATGCCTGATAGCTCGTAAGTCAGTGTTGTTTGTTGTGGTGATGTTCCATAGATACACTAATTACCGTCATTTCCATTGCTTTGATGCATGCCTTGTTGGTTTGTCACATAAAACTAGTGACCTAAGGACTGACCCAAATACATTTCCGGTAGCTCTGATCTCATGTCAACCAAATTGGCCAGCTTATAAGCAAAGAAGTTCTATAGTTGTGATATGAATTACTTGTTGAGAAATATGGAACTTGATAGTGTGCTTTTGAACACTGCATAATACAGTATTAAAGTTTATTCCATTAAGTTTAATGGTGAAATTGTCTCAAACAGCGTGGTTACACTTATGTTACCCTGCCATTTTAAACTTACATGTGTAAATGAACAGCGTCACTGTTTTTATTTACTAAACTCTACACTTGTCATTGGAACCAGTTCCATGAAGATTTATTAATGGAGATTTTCATTACATGATCCATTTAGCTTCATTGCCACGTTGGAGAAACATGGCAATGAAATGAAACATAATATTTTGTAAAAATGTTTCTGTTTCTACAGGCCTAGCAGTGACTCTGCAGTTACTTCATGGGGACATTGAGCAGTTACGGAGGGAGTACTTGGCCATTTTTAACCGTGGCGTGTCCATCACCAGGAAACTGGGCTTCTCTGACGTCATCATGCCAGGTGAGGACAGACATCAGTTTTAGGAGTTAAGAAATCAAATCAAATTCATAATCCTAGTCTTGAATTTCAGGTGATGTAGTACTGAATGGCACAAACTAATCAAGTGAGCTCTCGGTTAGGTCTGACAGGCCTAACTGCATTGGTGTGATTCCCAGTGAGTGCATTTACATGCACTTAGTAAAGATTTCTGCAGTTATCTGATTGTTCAGGTGGCAAGTAAACAGCTTACTCCGCTCAGCTTAAGAAGTCTGTATAAATGCATGTATACCATTACTCTGATTTCATTTAGTCTTCTCAGTCGAGCATGCACGCAATCATAGACTAGAAGCAGCTAGCAGAATCAAAGATGGTTGCCAGGTCCACTTATTCTAAGAGAGTTCCCTTCCTTAAACCTTAGGTCTGTTTATCTCACGAAATCTGGCAACCCTGGCATTAAATGCAACATCCATGGAAGAGCTACCAAACACTTTTGGGGAGACACTGAAACGCAGGATATTATCGAGGAAAGAATTTCATTAGTTAATTATTTCATTTTCAAGTTTCTCACATGCAGTGGTACTTGACAGTTTGTGAACCGTTTAGAATTATCTCTTTTTCTGCATAAATATGGTCTAAAACATCAGCATATTTTCACGCAAGTCCTAAAAGTAGATAAAGAGAATCCAGTTAAACAAATGAGACAAAAATATTATACTTGGTCATTTATTTATTAAGGAAAATGATCCAATATTACATATTAGTGAGTGGCAAAGTATGTGAACCTCTTGGATTAGCAGTTAATTTGAAGGTGAAATTGGAGTCAGGTGTTTTCAATCAGTGGGATGACAATCAGGTGTGAGTGGGCACCCTGTTTTATTTAAAGAACAGGGATCTGTTAAAGTCTGCTCTTCACAACACATGTTTGTGGAAGTGTATCACGGTACGAACAAAGGAGATTTCTGAGGACCTCAGAAAAAGAGTTGTTGATGCTCATCAGGCTGGAAAAGGTTACAACACCATCTCTAAAGAGTTTGGACTCCACCAATTCACAGTCATACAGATTGTGTACCAATGGAGGAAATTCAAGCCCATTGGTACCCTCCCACAAGCTGCTAAGCAACTGAAGGCCTCTCTCACATTGGCTAATGTTAATGTTCATGAGTCCATCATCAGAAGAACACTGAACAACAATGGTGTGGCATGGCAGGGTTGCAAGGAGAAAGTCCTGCTCCTCCAAAAAGAACATTGCTGCTTGTCTGCCGTTTGCTAAAGATCCACGTGGACCAAGCCAGAAGGCTTTGGAAGAATGTTTTGTGGACGGATGAGACCAAATAGAACTTTTTGGTTTAAAAGAAATTCCAGCATAAGAACTTTATCCCATCTGTGAAACATGGTGGTGGTAGTATCATGGTTTATGCTTGTTTTGCTGCATCTGGGCCAGGACGGCTTGCCATCATTGATGGAACAATGAATTCTGAATTATATCAGAGAATTCTAAAGGAAAATGTCAGGACATCTGTCCATGAACTGAATCTCAAGAGAAGTTTGGTCATGCAGCAAGACAACGACCCTAAGCATGGCCAAGTCAAAGTCCTGACCTTAATCCAATTGAAATGTTGTGGAAGGACCTGAAGCGAGCAGTTATTGTGAGGAAACCCACCAACATCCCAGAGCTGAAGCTGTTCTGTACGGAGGAATGGGCTAAAATACCTCCAAGTCGGTGTGCAGGACTGATCAACAGTCACAGGAAACGTTTAATTGCAGTTTTGCTGTACAGGGGGGTCAGAAACTGAAAGCAAAGGTTCACATACTTTTGCCACTCGCTAATGTGTAATATTGGATCATTTTCCTCAATAAATAAATGTCCACGTATATTTTTGTGTTTTTATCTACTTTTAGGACTTGAGTGAAAATCTGAAAACGTTTTAAGTCACATTTATGTAGAAATATAGAAAATTCTAAAGGGTTCACAGACTCCAAGCACCACTGTACCTCTGTGTTTATTGGCTGGTTGCAAAGTAGAAGTCAGAGTTTGCTCCTTTGCTCCAAAAAAACAAAAAATGAGGTGCGATGCACAGTATACAATACACTACAGGTAGGGCACAAAGACTGGATTGGGTGGAGACACATACAGAGAAGGCTACAAAAACTTTCTTCTGCTCTGAAAGTTCCCAATAGCACAGTGGCTTCCATAATTCTTAAATGGAAGAAATTTGGAACAACCAGGACTCTTCCTAGAGCTGGCCATCTCGCCAAATTGATTAAAGAATGATGGGGGACAACTTTTGTTTTATTTTAGTGCAAGCCCGGACATAACAAAAAGTGAAAGGTTATGAAGACTTTCCGAATGTATTGCATATACTGTACTTCAACTGTTACCTCTATATGCATTTCACATCTACAGAAGTGTCTTTGTGGATCTGTTTGCTGCCTCATCACCAGTTGGTATGGCTGTAAATCTCAGTAGCTTCTGCTCTGGTGGCCAACCATGGACTCTGACTAAGTGTGTGAACATGCACACACTTTCTGATTGCTGTTGCTGGGGAAGAGTTTTTGGTACAAAAGCTATGTTGCCTCATTGGCCTGCTTCTCTAAAAACTATTTATGTAAAACAGATCCACACTACTTTCCCAGCACTAGTTCAACTGCTTTAATCCCAGTTAGATGAAACAACCTGGGTCACCTGGGCATGGAGTGGTTTGGATCATAAATACTGGCCTTTGCAGCAGAAGGTTGCAGTGCTTTTTCCTCATTAGTACATAATGTTACATAAAGTTATATAATCCAGTCTAAGCCCATAATCAGCATGACACATTGGTGAGATTTGGACTTGTACAACGGTAGAAGGCCTTGAAACTTCGTGTAATTTCAAAATCTGAAAAGTATAAACTTTATGCGATTGGACAACAATGCTTAAACAATGTTTTCAGTGATGGGCAGCACAGATATGTGCATGCGTTATTTAGTTATCCATAGTGGGAAGGCACATAATTAAATGCGTTTTATTTCTTATGAGGTGCAGTGTGGATTTAATATTTTAGACTCTTTCCACAAGTGTTACCATGACAAGGAGAAGTGGATGGAAAGATTTCCATGGGATTAGTTAGTAAGTCTATGTACTCGCAAGAATGATCAGTTGTGTATTAGCTGGGATTTAATGTTTAATCATTTGCTGGCATGTTTGGGAACTCAATACTCATTCCCAACCTTGCTATCTGTTAAGGTGTTTTTAAGTGGACAGTAGAGTACAAGTTTTGTAGCATTTGACCTCATTTTCTGAAATGTGTTTTGAAACCACAGTGCTCGCTCAGCTTTTTCGATATGTCTGTTTAGACGTGGATGAGCATTGTGAGCGTTGAAGGTGTGATAACAGGGGGGCTTTCTTCCTCTCTGAGTGTGTGTGTGTGTGTGTGTGTATGTTTTCTATAGTGGGTCACAGGACGCACCTGTTGACAAGGCACAGGCAAACTATTATAGGTCGTTATGGTTTTGTGCTGTGTATGTATCTATCTTTAATAATGATAACAGGATGAGGGAATTTGTCTGATCCTCACAAAAGTGCAGCTTCATAAAAACTGAAACTTTTATTAAAGGTTAGCTTTAGGTTAAGACTTGCATTAGGTGTGTTATTTAACTAGGGTAATACAGGACCAATAACAGGACATCGCAGTATCATGTGTAATATCATGTGTGCATGTTTGGTCTATTGTTTCTTACTGTATGAATTAACAGCTTGTATGTATTTGTATATTACATGTTTATTATAGTTTTAAGTTCATTTGCTCATTAGATACAGAAAAGTTCATGTCAAATTGGGCCAGAGAGCAGAAATGGTCATAGCTGGTGCACAAACGGAGTGCAGATAAACCCTGACAGCATGTGGTTTTGACCGCTTTAGATGGCGCTTAAATAACAGATGATGTGTTTAAAGGAAAGTGGGAGAGGTTAGAGCAATCAGTGTTCAAGGTTTCGGTTTTGGCTCAGAATTATTTCGTTGCATCACAAAGTTTTCCATATTGCCAAGTTGTTTATATGTTATTTTTGAATAATCTCTGACAATTTTCATGCCATTTATCTAGTCATCCTGCCATCAAATTAAGAATATGGTGACATAATTGTGGAATTGTGTGGCCAGTCAAGACCTTGGTGGCGGTTACTGTGTCTGGAAATGTAATCTTACAGCTTGTACTCTGCCATCTGTGTGCTATCTTGTAGGAGAGATGAGGAATGACTTGTTCATCACCCTTGAGAGAGGAGAGTTTGAGAAGGGTGGAAAGACTGTAGCCAGAAATGTGGAGATCGCTGTTTATGCTCTTGATGCTGACTGTGAGATTCTCAAGGTAACTCATTGTATTCAGTCTGTTGAGTCAATAATATTTGATATGATTATATAATGAGTGAATGCAGTAATTCTGTCAGTAAGTTTGTCAGTGCAACTATTCTAAGCAAACATGATGCATTTTCATTAAGCTTTCTGGTATTGTTACCTTGTGGTTTTCCTGTTTGGTGATACAAAACACCAATATCATGTCACGCTTTGTGTGTGTGTGTATGTATGTCGGTCTGCAGGGCTATGTGGCAGCAGGTTCAGGGGAACCGGGTGCAGATGAATATCATTCCTTTGTGCTGTACCATAACAACAGCCCACGGTGGGCTGAACAGATCAAGCTGCCCATCCCGGTGGACATGTTCAGAGGATCACACGTACGCTTCGAGTTTCGTCACTGCTCTAGTAAGAAGTCTAGATGGATCCTTTACAGCACACAAAGCAGCAATATCTGAGCTCTGTATATGAAATGTGTAAACTGCTCACTTGAGGTTTCTCCACAACAGTTCTATTGGATATATTTCAGTGACTTTGCCACTCCAATACCTTGGCTTAATTCGTCTTTCACCATTCTTTGGTAGAAATACTTGTGTGTCCGGGGTTGTTGTCTTGCGACATGATCCACATTCTCTTGAGATTCAGTTTATTGACAGATGTCCTGATTGCTGGTATAAAGCCACTGCTCCATATTATTGCATTAAAATGTTTAAATTTCGGTGTGGTCAAAAAATGAGACCACTAGGGAAGATGCTTGTTTGGGTCTTTGTGGAGAAGGATTCTCAGTGAAACAGGATGATGACCCAAAGCACACCTCAAAGCTTTGCGACAACTACTACTACATCAAGGAGTGCGGACAGTCACCTGACTTACAACCCAAAGCCAAGCATGATGTTGGGCTGTCATTTTCTTCCGGTTCAGTGTTTTTGCCCATGAGCTAGATGATTCTCTCAGCTATAAATAAAGGATTTTTCTTCTGAGACTCATGACTGCAGTATATGAAACAGTACAGAGTAGCTGAATATCCTCATTCCATATAATGGTTAGCTATGCTTTCTACCTACTTGCAGGGTCATTTTTGCTCTCTCTGGCTCCCTGATAGAGCATTTACTAGATGGCCTTATCCAGACTAACTCACAGTTGAGCTGAGCTTTTAAAAGCCTTGTTGAAGGCAGCTTGGCAGGGCTAGGGTTAGAACTCTTTGGCAGTGATCTGAAGTGTTGCAGCAGGAGTGGTCACTCAAACGGCTGATGTGGGTGGGAGCAGCCAGAAAAGAAATGATAAAACAATAGGCGTTTCACACCGGAGGAGCTTCATCATAGTTCTTAGAACTGTGCCGCCTCCTCACGTGTACGCACCTCAGGAATTAGGGATGAATGTAGTTCTTTGAGCTCTGCTTATAGAGACTTTTGTAGTTATTACTTCAAAGTGATTGGTCCAGATGTAGCAATGAAAGTGTATAGTGATAGGTCCAGCTGCGAGTGCTGTGTTGAGCTCAACCAGCATGTTGAAATATAATTGTACTCCATAGCTGTATAAACAAGAGATCTTCACTCTAAAATGAAAAAAAAAAACCACAGACAAATAGACCGACAGTGAAGTCCTGGTTTTCAGACCCTGTATGAGATGGAGGAGATGCAACGCAATTTTGAGTCGTCTAAGTGAAATTTCTGTGGATTACGTCACTTCATCATCACACAGCTAAATTTGGGATTTGACGTAGTTATTAGGAGATAATCTAAACTTGTAAAGTTGCTTTGAGACAATGCTCCATTGTAAAAAGCGCTATATAAATAGATCTGACTTGACTTGACAGCGTTCCTACTGGTGGTGTGAATGCAAACCAAAAAGACTGAATGAATTTAGTTCTCAGGGCAGCTCCACGGGGGTGAGTTCCTCCCTAAGTAGTCCCTAGATTGTGGTGCAAGATTAAGCATAACCAGGTCAAACTGTAAACAAACCTAGCAAAACTTTTTCATATGGCATTAAAAGTCTCTATACCTTTCTTTGGCCTGACACAGCACATCAGTTTTTTCCAAGCACAAAGTTCTGTGACCAAAGGGCTTTATGACACTACTCACAAAATGAAAACTGCTTCTTCTACCAGACAGTCCCCATTAAATGTGTTTTTATTAAATGTATGTTTTGTGTAAATGTGTAAATTTTTATGAAATTTGCTCTTTATTACTTAATAATTGAGGGCTACAAAGTAAGAGACGTGTGTGGATAAAGGTAAAACTACGGATTTTGTTTCTACAGTACTGATGATGCATGTCAGAAACGTGCAGCATTTAAACAGTTGAGCTTTAATTTCCTACGTAATTAAGCTATTAAACGTATAAAATTATTTTTTTTAAAGATTATATAATGTTTCTGCAATTGTGAATCGCTTTTAGAAGTGATCACTATGTAACACAAGTTTTGGACCCAGCTTTTTAATGTTATATTCCAATTGCTTATGTCTAAAACAAATTAAAAATTGCTTACATTCATCATAAACTTCGCTTTTGTGACCACGGTAACGGAAATTATGATTTTTTATTATAGAAACAGGTCACCAACAGGCATGCCGAAGTATGCTTTGTAGGCCTCACACATCTTAGCAGATGCTTCCACAGAGTACTTTTTCGCTCTTGTCTTTATAAAATGGCCACATACATAGCAAAATGCGTCTGCTGGATATATGCAACCTCTTGATGCCATCTAAATGGACTAAGTTGCTGTGTACTGTAAGGAAAAAGGATGTCTCTCCAAACTCGATACAAATGGTCAATCTTTATTCCATGCAGTATCAAAGTACAAGAGTGTACTGAGGATTCAAAGCAGAGCAAGCTGTCACCCCCCCCCCGGTTAGCAGAGTACACACAATAATATACATTTGAAAGTAGTTTGTCTTCCTAAGCTCTCCTGCTAATGGGTGTGGGGTGAAGTTGTGAATACTGTCGTTATCAGAATCTGAATAGAGAATGAATTCACACCTGTCTGTCTAGGTCAGTTCCCCTTTGTCTGTGATGGCTGTTGCCCACTTACTATGCAATCCCAATCAATCAGATCATGTCTCTCCGTCTCTCAGGAAGGGCTATAGTGGTCCTATAGAACTGTAGTTATACAGCTACCTACAATTCTGTACAGTCCCAGAAAGTTCTAGATCATTCTGGACAGTTCTAGAAACTTCTTGATAGTTCTCACAATTCCAGAAGCTTCTTAAGTATCTTGAAATATAGCGAATATCCTTAAAAATAGATCAATTTCAAAATATCATTGTGCTGACCACAAAAGCAAAGTTTACAGGGAATAATAACTTTTGTCTATTCATTTAGGGTACAAACAATCAGGAAAACACACTTAACAACTGGGAACAAAATTTTTTTTGAAAATTGTTACATGGTATAATCACTCGTTTGAAGTCACTGGGTCTTTCTATCAGCTCGGTGATTATTCAGGCTATGACATCTTACACCCCGCTGTACCCACACATTGCTCTCTCTTTCCCCCTCCTGCTGAGCAGTGGGTGAGTGAAAGTTCACAGTTCAGTTGACATAGGCAGAGAGCTTTCCAATAATGGCTCTGATGATGAGTTAAAGTGAAATAGATATTTGCATTGCTTATGTTAATTCAAATAACTTGACTTTTAATCCTCATGCCACTGGTGACCTGAATACTAGGGGGCCACTTAAATAGCATTTAAACAAACTGTAGTTATTGTTCTCATTTTTTTTCCCCTCAAATAGCTAGTGACATCCTATGAACTTTGTTACCAGGCTACTCTGACTCAGTGTAACATGCGCTTTAAACAGCAACAGCACGTTAGTGAGTGGATTAAATCATACTTGTGTTTTTTGTGACGGGGAATGTGAGGGTTGTGAGAATAAATCACTAAAAGGTCAACACAGAACTTTAAAAGCAGAGCTGACATTTGTGAATGGAAAGGATTTGTGCAGGACTCTGCAGGTGGAATCAGGACAACATGTAGTGAATAAGGCCAGTATAGTGGGGGATGAAGTTTTGCATGAACAAGTGGTCACAGGACTGTGCAAGTGGCTATTGCATAATCTGATATTGATTTATTTTCTGACAGAAGGTTGAATTCTGTACTGATATGGCACTCAGGAGGCAACAAAAACAGTGTTGGACATGTGACATAAAAAATGGTGATTAAACAGAGCGTTATGTCTGAGTTATTGAGGCAGTGTGTGTTTGTGTTTTTTCTTCAGCAAAAGACAAGGGGGAGAAGAAGCTGTTTGGCTTCTCTTTTGTTCCTTTAATGCAGGAAGATGGACGAACTCTGCCTGATGGCACCCATGAGCTCATTGTCCACAAGGTACAAAACTTCCATTCAACTTCCACATTCATATTAACTATTTATCAAGCACTTGCATAAATGTCCAAGATTGCACCAGACCTTTAAAAGTAAAACCATATTTAAATGGAATTTGTAAAAAGCTATTTGCAGTATGCTTATACCTTACTTATTCTTCAGCCTTTCCAGTTTGCCTGTCCTTTTGTGTCTGTAGCCTTATCCGTATGAGAATTTTTTTTTCTACAGTTGCTGATCTCTGATTTTTTTTTTTTTTTCTGAACTGGCAGTGTTTGTGCTTTTCTTTTTCATTTCCTGTCTGAAAACACAACTCTATCATTTTATAGTTTTACAGTTAGATGACACTTCACATTGACGCGAAAGGTGCTAATCAGTGTAGCACGCAGACTCAAATAAAAGACTCAAACTCAAAGACTTTCATGAAGAAAAAAAATAATAATAATAATTAAAAAAAAAAAAATATATATATATATATATATGTATATGTATATGTATATATAAAAAACACAGTGGTGCTTGAAAGCTTGTGAACCCTTTAGAATTTTCTATGTTTCTGCATAAATATGACCTAAAACATCATCAGATTTTCACACAAGTCCTAAAAGTATATATATATATATATATATATATATATCCGTGCATTATTATTATTTCATACAATGTATCCTAAATATGGGATTATTCAATCTATTTGTAGACCTTTTTATCATATATATTTACTTAGTTATTTTCCTAACCATATATAATCATTAAAATCACACTCAGTGAAAAGGTGAATGCTTCAAATATGTGGAAATGTCTACCAGTACAGTGAGATAACTTCAGTAAAAATGTAGATGCAAATGTCTAGAACTGTTAGGTTAAAAAACTTTTATGTTATAATTATTTTGAAATTTTCTCATGGTAAGAAAGCTGAATATACAGCATTTGAAGGACACTGTCATACATGAAACCTGTCTGCAGATGTCTTTATTTGGCTTGGTGTCATACACATTTGTTGTAAATACATATTTGAACAGCTGTCATAGCTGAACAATCGTTGCAGTTAAACACACACTGAACAACTCATTTCACATGAATAAAGAAGTAAAGAAAGAAAACAAATCTACTTCTACAAGCTGATACGTCATCCAGTTCGACTCCTAACCACATCCTCTTTCTGATTATGTATCCTTCAAGTACCATGCAGAAGTTGTACTATGTAGAAACTGTAATGTGGTTTTGTATTTGTAAACGTGTGCTTTTCCTTGGAAACAAGTGGCTTAGTATGGATATAATTTTGATGTGAAATAGAGATGTTTGCAAAGCCTACCATCCAAGAATGCTCAAAAGGAACAAAAGTGAGACTGTGGTAGCCTAGCGGTTAAGATACTGGTCTATGGATCAAAAGGTCCAGGGTTCAAACCAAGCCGCCACTGTTGGGTCCTTGAGCAAGGCCCTTAACCCACAAATGATTGGTTTGTAAGACTGTACCAATTGTAAGTCACTCTGGATAAGGGTGTCTGCTAAATGCTGTAAATGAAAAAGTCAGTGCTGTGATTAAATATATTATTAGCTTCATACAGTGTAATTGTGTAGCTGTGTTCAAGTGGCTTGTAGGTTTTGCTCTCCCTTTTGTACAAACCATGCATAATTTTGTACAGGTTTGTGTTAATCTATTTCTTTTGGATCCATTTGTACACAATCTGTTTGACTGTGGATTGGTGGAGTGCAAACTCTTTGGAGATGGTTTTGTAACCTTTTCCAGCCTGATGAGCATCAACAACTCTTTTTCTGAGGTCCTCAGAAATCTCCTTTGTTCGTACCATGATTCAATTCCACAAACATGTGTTGTGAAGAGCAGACTTTGATAGATCCCTGTTCTTTAAATAAAACAGGGTGCCCACTCACACCTGATTGTCATCCCACTGAATGAAAACATCTGACTCTAATTTCACCTTCAAATTAGTTGCTAATCTTAGAGGTTCACATACTTTTGAAACTCACTAATATGTAATATTTGATCATTTTCCCCAATAAATAAATGACCAAGTATAATATTTTTGTCTCATTTGTTTAACTTGGTTCTCTTTATCTACTTTTAGGACTTGTGTGAAAATCTGATGATGTTTTAGGTCATATTGATGCAGAAATATAGAGAATTCTACAGGGTTCACAAACTATATATATATATATATATATATATATATATATATATATATATATATATATATATACACTGCTCAAAAAAATAAAGGGAACACTCATAACACATCCTAGATCTGAATGAATGAAATATTCTCATTGAATACTTTGTTCTGTACAAAGTTGAATGTGCTGACAACAAAATCA
>JAJAGP010002234.1:106656-127030 GCA_025084515.1 Ancistrus triradiatus
TATATATATATATATATACACTGCTCAAAAAAATAAAGGGAACACTCATAACACATCCTAGATCTGAATGAATGAAATATTCTCATTGAATACTTTGTTCTGTACAAAGTTGAATGTGCTGACAACAAAATCACACAAAAATCATCAATGGATATCAAATTTATTAACCAATGGAGGCCTGAATTTGGAGTCACACACAAAATTAAAGTGGAAAAACACACTACAGGCTGATCCAACTTTGATGTAATGTTCTTAAAACAAGTCAAAATGAGGCT
Source organism: Ancistrus triradiatus (assembly GCA_025084515.1). Classification (NCBI taxonomy): domain Eukaryota; kingdom Metazoa; phylum Chordata; class Actinopteri; order Siluriformes; family Loricariidae; genus Ancistrus; species Ancistrus triradiatus. The sequence continues at coordinate 106,932 of JAJAGP010002234.1, forward strand.
CAGTATTGTGTGTGGTCTCCACGTGCCTGTATGACCTCCTTACAACGCCTGGGCATGCTCCTGAGGGATCTCCTCCCAGACATGGACTAAAGCATCTGCCAACTCCTGAACAGTCTGTGGTGTAATGTGACGTTGGTGGATGGAGCGAGACATGATGTCCCAGATGTGCTCAATCGGATTCAGGTCTGGGGAACGGGCGGGCCAGTACATAGCTTCAATGCCTTCATCTTGCAGGAACTGCTGACACACTCCAGCCATATGAGGTCTAGCATTGTCCTGCATTAGGAGGAACCCAGGGCCAACCGCACCAGCATATGGTCTCACAAGGGGTCTGAGGATCTCATCTCGGTACCTTATGGCAGTCAGGCTACCTCTGGCAAGCACATGGAGGGCTGTGTGGCCCTCCAAATAAATGCCACCCCACACCATTACTGACCCACTGCCAAACCGGTCATGCTGAGGATGTTGCAGGCAGCAGATCACTCTCCACGGCGTCTCCAGACTCTGGTACCTCTGTCACATGTGCTCAATGTGAACCTGCTTTCATCTGTGAAGAGCACAGGGCGCCAGTGGTGAATTTGCCAATCCCGGTGTTCTCTGGCAAATGCCAAGCGTCCTGCACGGTGTTGGGCTGTGAGCACAACCCCCATCTGTGGACGTCGGGCCCTCATACCATTCTAACCGTTTGTGCAGACACATGCGCATGTGTGGCCTGCTGGAGGTCATTTTGGAGGGCTCTGGCAGTGCTCCTTCTGTTCCTCCTTGCGGAGGTTGCGGAGGTAGCGGTCCTGCTGCTGGGTTGTTGCCCTCCTACAGCCTTTTCCACATCTCCTGGTGTACTGGCCTGTCTCCTGGTAGCGCCTCCAGCCTCCGGACACTACGCTGACAGACACAGCAAACCTTCTTGCCACAGCTCGCATTGATGTGCCATCATGGATGAGCTGCACTACCTGAGCCACTTGTGTGGGTTGTAGAGTCCGTCTCATGCTATCACGAGTGTGAAAGCACCACCAACATTCAAAGTGACCAAAACATCAGCCAGAAAGCATAGGTACTGAGAAGTGGTCTGTGGTCTCCACCTGCAGAACCACTGCTTTATTGAGTGTGTCTTGATAATTGCCAATAATTTCCACCTGTTGTCTATTCCATTTGCACAACTGCATGTGAAATTGATTGTCAATCAGTGTTGCTTCCTAAGTGGACAGTTTGATTTCACAGAAGTTTGATTTACTTGGAGTTATATTGTGTTGTTTAAGTGTTCCCTTTACTTTTTTGAGCAGTGTACATACATATATATATATGTGGGTGTGTGGTGTCTGAACTGTGAAAAATTCTGGCTTTAAATGTGTTTAGAACTGTTGAACTCATGTAGTACTTGCTCGATAATGACTTGTTCTAAAATGAAAGTTTTAAACATCTTGAGCTAAAACTAGTTCCTATGTAGGGACAAGGACATGCTGCAAGTAAAGGACAGAAGATATTGCTGTACTGTAGAAATGATGTCTCTGTATTTTGCAGTGTGAGGAAAACGCTCTTCTGCAGGACTGTGCTCGCTACCTCAAACTACCCTTCTCCAAAGCCAACCTGCCAGGCAACAACCAAGCTGTGAAAGGCAGCAAGGAGTCATTCTGGATCACCTCATTTCTTTGCTCCACCAAACTCACGCAGAACGGTACATTTTGAGACTTTTGAGTTGTGTGTGTGTGTGTGTGTGTGTGTGTGTGTGTGTGTGTGTGTGTGTGTGTGTGTGTGTGTGTGTATGTATATATATATATATATATATACACCACTTGTATTGACCAGTCAGTTTCAGATTTCTACAGCAAACTGTAACACTTGTGAAATCTCTCACTCATGCTGGCATCTCAACCACAGCTAATAGTCACTGTTGCAGCAGCAGGCTATTACCCAAACTCAGACTCCTCTCAGGCATAACAAGCATTGACTATAACGAGTCCGACCAGCCTAGTGGCAGTGCCATGGCCAAATATCGATGACATTTCTAACTTTGAGTGTGTCTGGTTGGACACTGAACTAATGTCAGTACTGGTCATTATCCATTACTCAGAGATTTTATAATGAAATGGTGTTATGGGAAATAGAATCTATACATCATAGTAATGTGAACCGGAACATCTCACATTTGACTATTCATTTGCGTTCTACATGGCATTTAATCTTGTGCAAGCTACCGTCACTTGTAAGTTAATATAAATTAAAATCTCACATGACTGTGAAGTAGCCAACAAGCATAAGAGACAATGTTAGTATTGCAAAGGCAGATAATGAAATTACACACGCATAATTATGTCACTGCCTTTTCTGCAGGAGATATGCTGGACTTGCTGAAATGGAGAGCTCATCCAGAGAGGATCAGTGACAGCCTGTCCAAACTAAAGGAGATGGATGGTTCTGAAATAGTGAAGGTTCATAATAATCCAGTCAGGCTTTACATTTGTCGCACCAAATATGATCTGTCTCGTAACTTTGTATTTAATGTATCCATTTACTAACTGAATTAAAATATCTCTCAGTTCTTACAGGATACACTGGACACGCTCTTTGGTATTTTAGATGAGAGCCCTCAGAGACACGGCCTCAAAGTCTTCGACTGTCTTGTAAGTTCTTCCGATTGTACTTAAATCATGTATGTAACAGCATCTTCATCAAATTTACCTTTATGCATCAGCTTAAAGTAACTTTAATTCATGTTAAAATATCTGTTAGTGAATATGTCAGTTTATACAGAGTGAACAAATTCCTGTTGCATATTATATTCACGTTGCATTTTTATCCCCAGGTGCATATTATTAACTTGCTCCAGGACAGCAAATTCCAGCACTTTAAACCAGTTATGGACACGTATATTGAGAGTCACTTTGCAGGTGCTTTGTCATACAGGTATGTACTGTTTCCTTCTAGCTGTGAAAATCTGAAGAGAGTAAATCCTGTTTTGAAGTGTATTCACTATGCTGTTGCCTGAATAATATATGCATCAACCTGTGTCTAAACATCCGAATGAATAAGCCTTTTCAGCCTATGACCAAAGATGAACAAATACCCTTACAGTTTCTTTATCAGTAAGTTTTGATCAAAGCTAAAGTAGAGTACAGTAAAGTGTTTTAGATTGGTGAAAAATGCATGTGTATATCTTTTCACACTGGTATTTTTGGTTTTTGTGTCTGTACACACTAGTTTGTATACTGTACATAGCACTCCAAAAAGTAGTAAAATGTTTGCCAGTGGCTCTGTTGGGAGGCAGAGGTATTGGCACAAAGTGGTGGTTCAGTGAAGTGTAAATCTTTCACCTGCACAATGCCACCTGCCTACACGAGGACTGTCATTTGAACATTTTACTCTCACTACTTTGAGAACTGGCCCTATGGTGTTTGGGAACAGTGTGATGCTTTGTTTTTTTCTCATACACAGTAATCTCCTCCCAGGATCTTTGTCACATGCACTTACTCACACCTACTAATGCAGAGAGATCCTGAATCAATGTTTACATGTGAAAAAGTTTGACAGCCACATTCTTCAAATGGGCGACATAACACATTCTGAGTTTGGGTGTGTTTGCTAAAATCAAAATATAATCCGAGTTCTTGCAACCTCATGTATAAGTGTGGTATTCACACTGTGGTTTGTTAATTTTTTTTTAACATTGCTCTTCAAATGACTCTCTAGCATCATTAGCATTACCATGTATTAGCAATAGCTTTTGTCTGTCTGATTGTCCTTTTCTTTCTTTTTGTCTTTGATTAGTTTCTATCTGTTCTGTGATTTTATTTCCATATTTCTTTCTTTCTTTCGTTTCTTTTTTCTGTCTGTCTTTTGTAGTTTTTCATTTTGCCTTTATTTGTTTCTAAAATTATTCTTTCCATTCATGTTTCTTTACACTTTGGTTTCTTTGTCACTTTTTTACACTTACCCCTTCTTTCTTCCTTTCTTACCTTTTCTTTGTCTGCTTGTATTTTTCATTCTTTTATCGTATTTTTCAGCCTATAAAGCGCACCGGGTTATAAGGCGCGATATCAATGAACGACTTCTAACGGGTATATTTTCATACATAAAGCACACCGGGTTATAAGACGCATGAAATGAAACAAAACTCTTAAGTTCCCTCGGAAGCTCAGTTTGGTCTTTACCTGGCGCAGGGCGTCTTCTTGCTTCCTCCACTTCCGTACCATTGATTCTTATGTTTGAATTCTCTCACAGCTGCTCTATGTACCTGTTGTCTAGCTGCGTGACTGATAGCGTTGTGTTTGAACATCCGCTTCGAACATACATGAATGAATGCACGTACCCTAATGCTGAAGCACATACCAGTATTACCAGCCGCGTGTTTCCTGACTACGGTGGCCGTGAGCTTCGTACCTTCCAAAGGCCGTGCTAGAAAACATTTTGACGATTTATGAGCGCCGTGTACCATCTACACAATCGGTTCTAGGTCAGAAGGCACAACCAGAATTAATTCATACATTAGGCGCACCGCATTTTAAGGCGCACTGTCGATTTTTGAGAAAGTTAAAGGATTTTAAGTGTGCCTTATGGTCCGAAAAATATGGTAGTCTTTTAGTTTCTACCTGTTCTGTTTTCCTTTTTTTTTTCCTTTGTCTTTCTTTCTTTCTTTCTCACTTATTTAATATAAAAAATGCATTTTGCTACTGGTTCAAAGATTATTTTTGCTCATTATGGACAATGTTTTTTGAATCTGTTTAAATCTATTCGGTTTTCATCTCTGAATTCTTTCAGTATTAAAGAAAATGAATCATGATTAATATTTTTGCATGTATTGTGTATCCCTCTCATGAACATATTGTCCAGGCATGACTCATTCTCCTTCTGCATCTAAAGATGCCCTCATCTGCCCTTGAATTATGAATAACTGCTAGTAGCCCCATTCTCCCTCACATTAGTTGCACAATACCTCAGACTCTGCAGCTAATTCTGTGGAATAGTGTGAATTTATCAGGGTCACACTGAGGTGCCTATTCCTTCCTACTCACTCCCGCTGCTTACATTAGAGAACGATTTATATAATGTAAGAATTGTGTCTCACACTCCCAGGATGCCGGGACAGACAAAGCAGTCTGGGTTTGAGTGCCCTATGGAGTGAACTGATATCCATTTGTTTTCTCTAGACTAGGCATGAAAGAGAATTTCCATTGTGTTGCTACTCTGTGTATCTTTTTGACATTTATTTCATTATCTGTTGTCTGAAATCTCAGTAGAAGGCAGACATGTGCAGGCTGTCCGTAGGTCTTTAGCAGTAAAGTTGGGGTCCAGAATAAAAAATAACATGTATAATCTCAATTACATCCAGAAATTAAAAATATTACTGCAATTTTACTGCAGCTATGGAAACTCTGGCTGACTAGACTGCTAACATATTATGTGTACCTTATTAGCAAGTTCCTTAGTGTAAAATTATGAAGGAAAAAAAATAAACAAATAAAAAAAAAGATAAATTTGGAAAGTTTACACATATTCAAATGATTAAAATGTGCAAAAATAAGCTAAAAAATCAGTCAAATTGTAATTGAACATATGCCCAAACTTTTAAAACAGTAGTAGTCAGGTTGGCCTCAAGAGCCACACAATTTCGCTAGTTAAATAACTTGGTTATTAGCTTACTACCTCGACTTTAACACTACTCAGTGCAGGTTAATGCAATATGCTAAGAGAGGTATTGCATTACAGCGATTTTATCAAAGGTAAGGCTGTTATCAGACATGACAGCACGTGACATCACAGCAGAGTTTAGAAACAGAACTGCCCAGCTGATAAAGATAGATTCATTTGCTAACTTTGTAAATGGGAACTCAAATTCATGTGTACTGAGGGCCAGATGGTAAACTGCTTATATTCAGAACTCTTTTCCCAGAGTTAAAAGGACTAGTGGTGCAAAAAGACTTTATGGCTTGACTGTGACCACAGTGGCATCAAATAGAACTGAAGTGCTATAACTTACTCTGTGAGCAAGCAATAGAATATGTTGAGTTTCATTGCAGCAGATGGAAGCTTGGGCATTTATAATATTTCATAAAGCCCTATTATTTGCCAATGCCAGAGACAGCCAGCTGGAAATAAGAGGTATTCTTTTGTATTTAGGGTGCTTAATTTTAATCAAAACTATTTAAAAGTATTGTAGGTCTTCTGTAGGTCACTGTTGATCTCTTATTCACGCAATAGCTTTCAGTGTATCTGCTGAGGAACTAATTCTGAATGAATGCTAAATGTTCTGAATGTCTGTCTAGGGATCTGATAAAGGTGCTGAAATGGTACGTAGATCGAATCATAGAAGCCGAACATCAGGAACACATTCAGCGTGTTCTCAAGGTGGGAGTTTCTTTTTTTACCCCCTCTTAAATCTTCCGTAATGTATGCATTTGTAGTCAGAATGCAAAACACATCATTCATCGTGTCCTAATTTATGTCCTTTTTAGGCCACAGAGTACATCTTTAAGTACATTATCCAGTCACGGAGGCTGTTTGCACTTGCCATGGGTGGTCAGAATGAAGAGGAATTTCGCTGCTGCATGCATGAACTTTTCATGTCCATCCGCTTCTTCCTGTCCCATGACAGCAAGGGTTCTATTGGCCAGACACAGGTGAGAGGGATCAGTGGACTATTAAATATAGCAGAATTTGCAGTTCATTTTCCAGTGTGAAAAACAATTTCAGCTGTAGTACAAGAAATATTGCTGTACGTAATATACAGACCACATTCATATGATTTAGTGAAATTCACACTGGACAGTGCTGCTGGTAATATCTAGCAGATTTATACTTTAATGCCTTTTTCACATATTATTCAGCATTCAATGTATACTTTAACTTAGCACCCTGATATTTGTCATATAAAAGTCATTCATTTTGGTCAAATTGGCCGAGTGTTCATAAATCCTAATTATACAGTGTCTCAAATCCTGTATTTATTTACATTTACATTTAGTCATTTAGCAAATTCTCTTACAAGGTACAATTCATGCAGTTGTGAGTTAAGAGGCCTATAGTGGCATCTGGGCAGTGAAGTCCAGGACCTTAAATGCTGCACCACCATGGCCTCATATTCTTTGTCCTCTGTGTTTTTTAAAATAATGTCTGGAGTTATGTTTTATTATATTACTATATTGTTGGAAACAGTGTGCAGGTTGAGCTCAATCAAAAACTTGAGTTCCGATTCATCTGGTAAAAAAGTGGGTGGTTGGGGAAGGGCTAGTAACTCCTCCCTGTAAAACCTAAACAAAGCAAAACTGCCATTTGTGGCAAAAGACTGGTGCATTTGTATTATTATTTTTATTGTTATTATTACTAGTATAATGCATGTAGTTTGTGACAAGTTTGCTTGGAAACTTGGTCTGACATATATGACAACCCAGTGGGAGTTCTAAAGCCCCGCTGTTTTTTCTCCTTTTTTTTTTTTTTTTATTCTTTCTGCTTCACGCTGTAGGCAGAATCAATAATCGACCCAGGCGCTTTGATAGCAACAGAACACAAAACATAAATGGGTTAGTTTTTCTGCTCATCCTCCTCTCACTGGTACTTAGCTCTGCTCACTGTCGAACAACATGTGAAACAGAGAGAAACGGAGGGAATCAGACAATTAATAATGATGTCCTGATCAATTAATTATTCTTCAAGACAGAAACCACAGCTGGAAGACCTCAATAGTGCAACTAATTAAGTTGGACAGACCTCAAGTGTCTCATACAGCTGCTGCAGTGTCGAATTTGATGTGATTCACTGTTTAGTTTTAAAATGTTCTCTTGTCGTGTGTGTGTGTGTGTGTGTGTGTGTGTGTGTGTGTGTGTGTGTGTGTGTGTGTGTATTTATATACACATTCAAATGGTTGTGGATGTTGTGTTCATCTGTTATGTTGTACTCTGCATTGTGTTCTTATGAAAAAGCTAACGTACGGATTAATCATTCTAATACATATAAAGAGAAGATTGGAGAACCAGCATTTGACTATTTCTGAGAAGTTGAATGGTAAAGAAAAGCACTAAAAGTGTTATGGAAATGCGAGTGGTTACTGTAAAAGGGGGAAAGACTAGAAAATGTTAATAAAGCCAGACAATAATCTTATTTTCATGTAGCCACTTCTAACGTAGCAGCTCTGTTGGCTCTGTGGATAGAACCTTAGGGAGGCTTAGGGAGTGAGGGATGTATTGGCACTCAGGGCATATCTCTGCCTGTGCCCAGGGAATTCCAGCTTAGACCCTCCATTGCAATCCTAACCAGGATAAGCGGACTAAAACAAGTGGCTTTGCCCGTGCATCATCACAGAAAAACATGCAGCAAACCATCAGGGTGGTGCATGGCACTATCGCCACCACTAGAGACAGCTAGTGAGCATGCTGCTATCCTGTCCTTCTTTAGTTTGTCCTTCATTTTTCCTTTTGGTAGGTGTATTTACTCCCATTTTATGGATGCCATTTTGTATTTGGCTACACCAATTTGCATTATCGGGCTATGCAAACATGCTACTTGCTCGGCCCGCTACTGTGCTTTTTGTGTAACACACAAGCAGTGTGCACGAGTCCTGGATCGAGTCCCCACTCAGGCTTCTCATCATTCCAAACGCTTTCCCTCTCTCATATCAGGGTTTCACCCTCTAAAAGCAGATAAAAAGGACCCACTTAAACAGATGACAGAGTGTTATCCCTGGTCATTTATTTCTTAATAAATAAATAAGAAAAGCTACAAGTCCTTCCACAGCATATCTATTGGACTAAGGTCAGGACTTGGCCATTCCAAAATGTTGACTTTATTTTTCTTTAACCATTATTTGGTAGAGCGACTTGTGTGCTTTGTGCTTTGCTTCCTGACCCACATTCTTTTGAGATTTAGTTTAGGACCAGATGTCCTGACTTTTTCCTTTTGAATTTGCTATTAAAATTCAGAATTCATTGTTCCATCAACGATGGCAGGCCACCCTGACCCAGATGCACCTAAACCGCCCCAAACCATAATGCTACCACCACCATGTTTCACAGACAGGTCAAGGTTCTTGTGCTGGAATGCAGTGTTTAACTTTCTCCATACATAACACGAAATGTTTGGTGTAAATATCTATTTTGGTCTTAACTGTCCACAAAACATTCTTCCAATAGTCTTCTGACTTGTTGATGTGATCTTTAGCAAACTTCAGATGAGCACCAATGTTCTTTTTGTAACTTTGATAACACAACATAGTTGTTGAGTGTTCTCCTGATGGAGGGCTTGTGAACATTAAGAATAAGCTAATGTCAGAGAAGCACTTAGTTGCTTAGAAGTTACCCTGGGATCAGACTACTGCATGCCTTACTGTTTGGGTGATCTTTGTTTAGTGACCACTCCAGGGCAGGATAATAATGGTCTTGAATTTCCACTGTTGGGTTGGTGGAGTTCAAATTCTCTATTAGAACTCCTTTTTTTAAATAGAGATGGTTTAGGAATTTTTTCCAGCCTGATGAGACCCTCAGAAATCTCGTTTTTGCACGGCATGATACACTTCCTCAAGCTGTGAAGATCAGACTTTGACAGATATTTCAAGTACCACAGAGCGCCCACTCACACCTGGTTATCCCATTGATTGAAAACGTCTGAATCTAATTTCATCTCCAGTTTAACTGCTAATCTTAGAGGTTCACATACTTTTGCAATTCACAGCTATTGGATCATTTTCCTCAATAATAGATTTGTCTCATTGTTTTTGAGATCTCTTTATCTGTTGTTAGGACTGTGAAAATCTGATGAGCTATTTATGCAGAAATAGATAAACCTCATCTAAAGAGTTTGTAAGCTTTGAAGCACTACTGCATGTACATATAATAATTCTAGAGGTAGAACACGTTGTTAGCTTTATTTTGGCTAAACCCAGACGTTGTTGCATTTGGTCATGGTTCACTGTGTTTCTAAAAGATAATTCCAAATTAAACTGGCATTTTATATATACTTATAACTATGCGTACACTTACACAAAAGGACAACCAAACAAATACAGTGGTTTCTCGGTTTATTGGTTGTGCATTTTCCTTTTATTCCAGCCTGCAGCTTTCTTTTTGTTCTCTTGGACTAGACTCACTAAAGCTTTCCAGTGCTATTTGTGCTACTAATAAAAAGGACCAGATCCTCGCCAAAGCCTTCCAGTGCTATGTGGGCTGGTATTAAAACTGAGATTGTTTGTGTTACTGTGTTGCCATGTCAGTTTTGCTCTTCATTACTGGGTTATGGACACTATCAACTGCCCATCTTTTCTAGCTGTCTTTTTGTTCCATCTGTTCCATGCACGCACATGCAATTCATTCCTTTACAAATTCATTGCAAAAAAAAGTGCAGTTAATCTTATTTTTGCCACGTTTGGATCATGCTTTACAATTTTTGGCATTGGAATGTTATATAGAGAGCATAAACAAAAGCAGGGAAAGAAAGGATGCAGGTCAGAGCTGTCCTAATACATGTAAATCCCTCATCTCCTCAGCATTACGGGCATCCAATGCTGTGCTGTCCCTTTCACTGAACTGAACAATTCTGCACGCTTGCCTTTTTTAGGCCCATCCTCTAGAAGTGACAGAAAGACCAGGACATGTCTGTATACGTCTACAATGCACTGCATATGTGCTGCCATGATTACATGATGGTATTTGCATTGTGAAATGTTTAAACCCAAACAAGTAGATGTAAGAGATTATAGGACTGGTGGAAGCTCCTTAGTATAATCTAGGTTTAGTTATTATGCCTCCAGTATAGTTGGTAGGATTGGTAAAAATGTCACGGTGCTAGCCTTGTATTGATTTTTCAATGATCCTTTCATGTGGTACTAGAATGGGGCTGGTTTGCTTCAAGGGAATGCTTATTTCAAGTCTTCAAATACGTTTTCAAAATGTTTAATTTAATGGAAATTTACCATTTAATTTAAGCATCAGATTAGGGAACTTCATTCAGATCTTTGGCTGAGATGACTTGATTGGACTTGTTAGTTACAAGATATGCACACATGGCCATTCAAAGAAATGCAGTTGTTTGTAGATAAATCCAAAGCATAAGAAAATGCCTGAAGTCCTTTTGAGCCGACACTCTAAAAAGTGCGTGTGTGTGTGTGTGTGTTGCGTGTGCTCCTACAGGCGGTGTTTTTGCAGACGTTCCCTGGGATCTATGGGGAGCTGCTGAAGCTGTTCACAGTCAGAGAGGTGGCCTCATTCGTGCGGGAAACACTGGGCAGTCTGTCGATCACCTCTCAGTCAGACTACTCCCTAGAGGCCGTCAAACTGCAGTGCATCGCCAAGACTGTGGAGAGCCAGCTGTACACGAATCCTGGTACACACTCGCATGCACACTTGCTATCATTTTGATGGTGTATTAGCAGTGTTTCAGCATTTCACGTGGTCTCAGACTACTGAGTCATGGTTCCTTTCGCATATGTGAAGGTGTCAAACGGTCTCAGTCCACTCCAAACGCTGCCTCAAATGAACTGACCTCAGCCCAGTATGGGAAGCAGAACAGCCGATGGTTGGCGTGTGGAGCTGTCAGCAACATCTCTACATAAAGCGGCTCTCCAGCTCTTGACTGCTGGTTACATGAGTTTAGTTTTGGGTAGAGGAGTGAGAGGATCAGACATAGCATACTGCTGGAGTTTATATACTTTGTGCAGTCTTTGTTTATATTACTACCTTGTTGGTCCACTTTGTGGATGCAAAGTCAGAGATCGTATCAGTTGCTGCACAGTTTGTGTTAGTCATCCTCTAATTCTTAACCAGTGGTCACAGGATACTGCTGACAGATGCTGCTGTTGGCTGGATATTTTTGGTTGGTGGACTATTCTCAGTCCTCCACTGACACTGTGGGGCTTACAAACCGGAATGGTTCACTATTCAAAATACTATGTGCTCTGTGGTGGTCCTTTGATGGTCCTATGGGGTACTGACTGTTGTAGAATAGGGTGAAAGAGGGCTAACCAAGTATGGAGAGCAAGAGATTACCTACTGTCTGTAATTGGAGAACTTCAAAGTGTATCTACTGTGTATGGTAAATTTCCTGAAAAAACAGACAGAGTGTAGAATCGAGGTATTGAGGGTAATGTTATGGCCGATTGATGTGTTTTGCTCCTATGCACAATGAAAAGAATGGTTAGCCCATACAATTCTCCAAAAGCATCACATTTAGAGATTTGCCTAAGGTGGTAGTATTTTGGGTTCACCAAATCTCCAAACAGCAGTTATCCATGACAGGAAACTATTTGGAAACTGTGCCAGAATAAACCCACATCTTTTATCTAACCCTAAATTATATGTGCCTGGAGTTCACAGATGGTGCCAGTGGAACTTTGATTGGACCTGAGGTCTATAGAGCTTTTTGGTGTAAACACTTGTGGTAGATTTAGCATAAAAATAAGAAAGGTGATGGAGTAAAGAGCCTTATCCCCACTGTTAATTAAGATGGAGGATCTGTGTTCTGGGTATTTTTCTCCAAACAGCCTGGGAACCTTGTTCGAAGACATGGCATCGTGGCCTGTATCAAGTACCAGGAGATTTTAAACGAACAACGTTCTGCCTCTGCCAATAAGCTGGATTAAATAAATCTAAAAATATTTAAAAAAATAATTAAATGTTAGGTGCCTCTTATTTTTTTCGGTGTATGTTTGACCAAATTTACCACAGAGGCATGTTTCATAATATTCTTCCCCATTTTTGCCAAGTGTGTCAGTTGTACTCGACCTGACTGTACTTAGCTCATGCATGTTTATGCCTTTATGTATGTGCTTATCTTTTAGAGTCGAGGTGTATCCTGCTTCCTGTTGTCTTGCGCTTGTTACACACTCACATGCAGGAGCAGAGGGATCTTGTGATTTGCGCCCATATACTCACCAGCATTTTGTCCCTCATCAAAAGAGATGATACGGTAAGGTAGCAGGCACTAACATGGACCAATTCACATATAGTTTCCACTTTAGAAGATCCAAGACTCGGCTGGCAAAATTTATTCAGTTACTGCATCAAGATGTTGCTTGTCAAGAATCAGGAAAGGGTGACATCAGGGATTTGGAGCCGTTATTTTGTTGCCATGGCAATGTAAGCATTTCAAGCATTGCTGGGCTTTAAAAAAGAACAGATAATACAGTGGTGCTTGAAAGTTTGTGAACCCTTTAGAATGTTCTATCTTTCTGGATAAATATGACCTAAAACATCAGCAGATTGTCACACAAGTCCTAAAAGCAGATAAAGAGAACCCAGTTAAACCAATGAGACAAAAATATTATCCTTGGTCATTTATTTATTGAGGAAAATGATCCAGTATTACATATTACTGAGTGGCAAAAGTATGTGAACCTCTAGGATTAGTAGTTAATTTGAAGGTGAAATTAGAGTCAGGTGTTTTCAATCAATGGGATGACAATCAGGTGTGAGTGGGCACCCTGTTTTATTTAAAGAACAGGGATCTATCAAAGTCTGCTCTTCAAAACACACGTTTGTGGAAGTGTATCATGGTATGAGCAAAGGAGATTTCTGAGGAGCTCAGAAAGAGTTGTTGGTGCTCATCAGGCTGGGAAAAGGTTACAAAACCATCTCTAAAGACTTTGGACTCCACCAATCCACAGTCAGACAGATTGTGTACAAATGGAGGAAATTCAAGACCATTGTTACCCTCCCCAGGAGTGGTCGACCAACAAAGATCACTCCAAGAGAGCAAGGAATGTAATAGTTGGCGAGGTCACAAAGGACCCCTGGGTAACTTCTAAACAACTGAAGGCCTCTCTCACCTTGGCTAATGTTAATGTTCATGAGTCCATCATCAGAAGAACACTGAACAACAATGGTGTGCATGGCAGGGTTGCAAGGAGAAAGCCACTGCTCTCCAAAAAGAACATTGCTGTTCATCTGCAGTTTGCTGAAGATCACGTGGACAAGCCAGAAGGCTACTGGAAGAATGTTTTTTTTGGTTTAAAAGAAAAACGTTATCATGTTTTGAGAAAGGAAAACACTGCACTTTAGCATAAAAACCTTATCCCATCTGTGAAACATGGTGGTGGTAGTATCATGGTTTGGGCCTGTTTTGCTGCATCTGGGCTAGGACGGTTTAATATCATTGATGGAAGAATGAATTCTGAATTATATCAGAGAATTCTAAAGGAAAATGTCAGCACATCTGTCCATGAACTGAATCTCCAGAGAAGGTGGGTCATGTAGCAAGACAATGACCCTAAGCACACAAGTCGTTCTACCAAAGAAAAGGTTCAAATACTTTTGCCACTCATTAATATGTAATATTGGATCATTTTCCTCAATAAATAAATGTTCAGGTAATAATAATAAATTTTTGTCTCATAATAATATTTTTGTCTCATTTGTTTAACTGGGTTTTCTTCATCTACTTTTAGGACTTGTTTGAAAATCTGATGATGTTTTAGGTCATATTTATACAGAAATATAATTCTAATGGGTTCACAAACTTTCAAGCACCACTGTATGGCTATCATGAATAAATGCACAGAGAAAAACACTTTAATTACTAAATGGACTGTGTAAGGCCTATAATACATGGTCAAAGTTTGTGTACACCTTCTAACTAGTGGACTTGAAATGTTTAGCCATAACAGTTGTTTACAGGTGCATAACATTACGTAAGTAGTAGTATATGAAATGTTGCAATGGAGAGTTTGGTATACTTCCAGTAGCCAGGCCTAATGGACAATTTAAGATGAAGATTAGTTGATTAACTCGTGGAATAAGTTGTAGCACTTGCTTCTTGAAGTGCAGAAACCTGCATCCACACCGGCCCTTTGCAGATAATGTTGAATACCCTTGTTTCTTACATCTAATGGAGGGCCTTCTTGAAAGATTGAGGGCTGTTAGCAGCAATGAGTAGACCTATACTATTAACATTTATGGTTTAAAATTGAGATGTTCAGCAAGCACGTATGTCAAGCGTTCAGATGCCCACATAGCTTTGGTTGAACAGATTGCATTGTTACAACAATCCTAACAAAAAAAAGGCATAGGCAGCAACCCAATAAACATAATTAACTTAAAATAAAGTACGCGTCCATTTTCTATAATGTTACACTACTATTACGCATGTGTGCTGTGTCGTGACGTGATGGATGTGACTACATGGACTAAATGGTTGTTTTCATTTTAAGGCAAGTCAGATTTATTTATGTAGAACTTTTTACAATGGAACATTGTCTCAAAGCAATTTTACAAGTTTAGATTATCTCCTAATATCTACATCCAATCCCAAATTGATCAAGCCTAGGGCGACAGTGCCTAAGATTTTAAATATTTCGACTTAAAGTTTCAGATCAGACCTGGTTTAAACAAACCATCACCAGTGCAAGCATCAAACAGAGAGCAAAACCACCACGAGCTGAAATAAGACATTCCATGAAAGAGTTAGCCCTATTCTGACTGGATTAGTTTTATCATGTCTGATTTTTATTTTTATGCCTTCTCAGCATAAAACCTTTGCATCCAGGCAGCAATAAAATCCCATGGAATAAGTGTGAGTGATTGAGTGGGTTGTATTCCCAGATGTTTTCATCAAACTGACTGGTAAAACTGGACATTATTTTCAAGAAGTTGGGAAAAATAAATAAATAAATAAATAAATAAATATAAATAAATATATATATATATATATATATCTATATATATATATATATATATATATAATATATTATATATATATAATATATATATATATATATATATATACACGTGTGTGTGTGTGGTGTGTGTGGTATATATATATATATATATATATATATATATAATATATATATATATATATATATTATATATATATATATATATATATCTATATATATATTATATATATATATATATATATATACACGTGTATATATATAGTATCTGGATTTTTAATCAGTTGGCAGTATATGGAGCTTTAATCAGTCAGCCTTATCTGGATTTTCTTATTCTGTTTTTATTTCTCCGTCTCTCGTTGCTCTACACGTGATAAGGGAATGAGATCCTCTCAACATCCAGTCTAATTAAATAATGCACTGACTTAAAATTATTTTGCCACAGTTTTCAGACCCTGGAGTGTCTCTGATTGTCATGGATTTGCATGTTAGAAGACTTGGGGCATGTAGCAGCAGGGGGAAAAATAATCTTTTATTCCAACACATGGCTCATCTGCCTGTAATATTCCTAAGATGGGTGAAAACTGTTGGAAATTCTGATTGTATTGTGTTAAGGGAGGTAGAAATTTACCAACATGTCTGAGCCAGATGGAAATAAAATCTCAGAGTAGCAGCTTTAAAAGAGGAAATTACCCGAAGACCTCAGAGGCCTTAGACTCAACCAAATGCCATTCGAAAAGAGTCTCTCATACTCTGAAGTGATACTTAATTAACGTTACTTAATTAAAATTGATTGAAAATCATGATGATGAGGCAGTAGGACACTGGATCGCATTCTCTAATGGCTCTTTGGTTTTGTTCAGTCAACACTCTGGTTTCTGTTTGCAGTTTAATATAACAGCGAGTCTAAGTCAGATTAACCTCTCTGACCTTGAGTTGATCACACAGCTCTTCTGTGTGACAGGAAATGAACAGTGTGTATGCATGTATGTGTACGACTTGTTAAATAGCTTTCACACTCTCAGCAGGTCCACTGTTAAGCAGAGGCAACACCTCCATCAGCATCTCAATCTGGCTGTTTCTCATTGTCATTATCACCTTGTCAGAAAGTACTCAGAAGGGTGTGCTGCTTTATACACTGTCCCTCTGGTGACTCTTTTTATTCAGGCTCAACATGTACAGTGCTAATTCCAACCCTCAAAGAATATGCAAATGTGACTTCACATGTTATAATAACAAAAAAGAATAAAAGACAAACATAAAAGGAAAGATAAAAGAAGAAATTAAGACATTTAAGAAAATTGGCTGTAGTCTTTATTTATTCGTCTATATTTTGTTCATTCTTAGCTGATAGCCCTCATTTGTAAGATCATTTCTTTTGTTAATAAAGGAAATTGAAATGAAAGAAGGCAATGGGAACGAGAGAAGAAATAATTAAATAAGTAAAAGAAGATAAGAAATGAGAAAGGAGAAGAAGAAACGTAGCAAAAATAAATGAAAGAAAGAAAAACAAGCATATGGAACAAAAGACTAGAGAAAATCTATACAACAAGAAAGCCAAAAACAAGAAAAGTAGGAGGATGAAAGAAAAAAAATGGAAAGAGGTCTCAGAAGAAAACATAAAAGTAAAGCGAAAGGAATAAACTCAAAATAAGATAGAAAGAAAATAGAAATAGAAAGAAAATAAAAACCTAAAAATAAAAAGAAAAAATTGAATGGACTTGGTAAAATAGCAGTATTATTACTGATGATACTACTTGTGAAGATACTAATAATTATATATAAGATTAGAAATAAAATATTATTAAATATTATGAAAAAATCTAATGTAAATACTCAATTATATTAACATTGTGTGTGCATGTGTGTGTTTAGGAGGCAGCCATGTCAGAGGAAGTGGATCTGATTGTGGAGAGTTTGCTGGGTGTGTTACTGAGGACCATACTGGAGGTCTCCAACCGACCCCAAAGCACTGCATCCACACTGCGCCCACAGGCACAAGATGTCACGGTGAGATGAGAGAGACACACACCATGACGATTACAGTGAGAGAAATAGAGATGACAGAGAAGAAAAAGAATAATGAGAAGAGAAAGCATAACACACAGAAAAGCTCATGGGAGTTTATTACGTACTCTGCACCAGACAGAGCTTTAGACTTCAAAGCAGCAGCAGATCAGGTGACCTGTGCACGAGCTTTTCCTTAAAACCTGATCTGTGCTGTTTGGGGAAAATGAAGTTGTAAATTGCTCGATTCTGATTGCTTCTTTACTCCACTGATCTCTACTTTGTTTGCCATAGTCTGTGTTCAGCACTATGTAAATATTAGGAGAATCTGACATCATGCAACCTCATTAGATGGCTTGTTCGGCAGAGCTAAGGTTTGGTGTTTTACCGACACAGCAGTTAATTAAGCCACTTAAGTATTTTGGTTATCAAGTTTAATTTATTTATTTTTATATCTAGTCATTTACATCTGTTCATTTAGCAGCCACCCTTATTGGATGCAATCCCAGCAATTGTGGATTAAGGGTCTTGCTCAAGGACCCCACAGTGGAAATTTGGCAGAGGTGGGACTTGAACTCTGAACATTCTGGCCCATGGTATCTTAACCGCTAGGCTACCACAGTCCCAGTGTTGTTTTACCAGTTTTTAAAGTGAAGGCCACTGATATTTATCATATGAAGTGAAAATCCATTACAATTATGATACACTTTTTCCCTTTATTGTTGCTTGCTAGGTGAATGCAGGTAAGTGTATGTATAAAATGTGTGTTTATTTGTTTATGTCTGTTTTAGGGAGAGTTTGTTGCCTGTCTGTTGGCGCTCCTGAAGCAGATGAGAGATAAGCAATATCAGCAGCTCCTTCAGCGTTTTACCAGTAGAGATGAGCTGAGGGTGAGAAAAGATGCTTTATATTTTTTTAAAATACTTAGTTGAGGACAAAAGATTACATACTCCTATGCTAAAGACCATCAGATTAATTTCAGATAACCATACATTCCTATGTTAAGTCATTTAGGTTATGTACATTGTTCACGTCAGAGGTCATTTTAAGACCGTCAGTTAGAACTAGACCATTTCAGCTTTAATTCACTGTATCAGATTTTCAGTGAGTCAAAATTCAATGATTGACCAATTGTCATAATTAGGAGCTACACATCTTGCTGGGTATCTTTAAAAACAGCTGAATTAGCTTTTTTTTGTTTGTTTTAGGATTTTCTCCTTCAGATTTTCACAGTGTTTCGGATCCTGATCCGGCCGGAGATGTTCCCTAAAGACTGGACAGTCATGCGTCTTCTGACCAATAAGTAAGAACCTTAACAGTCGTTGATGTGCTTTCAGTAGCGATGCCCCTTATTACTATATAGGACGTCTTAGTGTTGGTGGCAATACCTGATTTTGAACCTGAGTTGACTTAAAATTTAATTTAAAAAGTGTTAGCAATTTCCCTTATACTAATTTGACATTGCTTGTAAAATATAATGACCCTCACCGTGCTGCTTGGTTTTGCGTAAGAGAACATTGTCGGTAAAAATTATTAAATTTATAAAGTTGCGTTAAGTCAGAAAAAAAAATAAATTGATCTGATGCACTCAATATTAGATGTGCCCTGCTCTCATTTCTATACTCTAGAATAGATGAAAATGAAATACATTAATACTGTTGACCCCTTCTTGCTTTCCAGTGTCATCATCACCACGGTACTCTACCTGTCAGATGCTCTAAGGAAAAACTTTCTCAATGAAAGCTTTGATTATAAGGTTTGTTTAAGGGAATTGTTGATTAAATGTGTTTGAGTGTGGGATTATATGTGTACATGTACAGTGTAAATACGGATAAGTAGCAAAGGAAAACCAGCATAAAGTCACGCAGGTTTTGGGCCCACAATAAGCCACCAGAACAGCTTGAATGCACCTTGGCAGATTCTATGAGTCTTTTGAAGCTGTATTAAAGGAAAGAACGATTGTTTGGTTTTCAATAGATATTAGCTCGATTGGTGTTGTAGTGATGGTGCTGGAGAGAGACGTACAGCATTTCAGTTCAGATATCTCATAGGTGTTTAACTGGGTTAAGATTTTGTGTGGGGGGTTAGGGTCCTCTGATGTTGTCTGGGTAAAGGGTTGAGGGTTGAAAGAACTGCTCAGGGTGAGGACTGGATCTAGTGACAGAAGAACAGCTTGGAAAGAAGACAGAATACATAGTTAGGGATGTTAAGAACACAGAGTATATACAGTGGTGCTTGAAAGTTTGTGAACCCTTTACTACAATTTTCTATATTTCTGCATAAATATGACCTAAAACATGACCTAAACCCCCTCCCCCCTTTTGCAGCAATAACTGCAACTAAAGGTTTTCTGTAACTGATCAGTCCTGCACACTGGCTTGGAGGAATTTTAGCCCATTCCTCCGTACAGAACAGCTTCAGCTCTGGGATGTTGGTGGGTTTCCTCACATTAGCTGCTCGCTTCAGGTCCTTCCACAACATTTCGATTTGATTAAGGTCAGGACTT